>OX940725.1:27065000-27332500 GCA_954870855.1 Scutellaria minor
TTAAGTCATTTTTATTTCTCATACATTGAACTCATACCATTGGAACTAAGGAATACTCTCATAAGACATTTTAGATTTCTGATAAGTCATAATATTTCTTATTCTATGTCTTTTTTTTTTTGGTAATTTAGAAGAATACTAGTACTTACCCAAATCATGTTCGCAGGGAAATAATCAGGCTGTAGGAAATAGAAAACCGAAGACAAATTTTGTTGAGTTGCGTACATTTTGGCACCTTTACAGGAGTTTTGACAGAATGTGGATTTTTTTCACATTAGCTCTCCAGGTACTTGAAACTGCTTCTTTTTTCTTAAATATCTGATCCTAGTTTATAACTAATCATGGAGTACATAGATAATAAATGAAGAAGACACAATCAAGGAATGGAAAAATGGAAGTAAGACACTGGATGGGAACAATATGCATGAAATTATAGATATAATTCTAAATAATCAAACCTAACCCAAGAGTCATTTGACATAAGTGGTACTATTGTCTTAAATTATGTGATTTTTCTCCAACTACATTTAATTTGACAAGGGTACTCTTGCTTCATTGTATGTATATATATATATATATTTTTTTTTTTTTTTTTATAACAAACAAATAATTTATTAATCAATTAAAATTGAGTACAAGGGATGAGAAATCCCCTATTCTCAAATACAAAGCAATTATAAGGCATAATAAGCTCAATTCCTAACTAAATCTGTTGGGTGAATAGCCTTAAAGCTCTTATGACATGATAATCAACAGTGTGAAGAACTGGTGTGAAAATGAGCTTCAGCCTAAAATGAGACAGTTGACATGAATTAATGCTAGATAACGAGGTTCGACTTGGGATGTTATGTGATTTCTGCATTCTAAAAAAGGAGACTAGGAAGTAGATGATTGGCTAAGACAGTACGAGAAACACAAAAAGATTTTATATTCTTGGTAGAATAATACCTGACATGAGATTTATAGAGCAAATATGTTACAGCATAGAGTATTTTCCTTTAACTATCAGTGTCTGTTCCAGGCTATGATAATCATTGCATGGCATCAACGTGTGTCTTCAAATGCTCTTTTCGACGAGGATGTACTTCAAAGTGTTTTGAGCATCTTTGTCACAGCAGCTATTCTGAATTTTTTGCGAGCTGTCTTGGATATAGTTCTGAGCTTTAATGCATGGAGGAACCTGAAATTTAACCAGATACTCCGCTATCTCCTCAAATTTGCAGTTTCTGTATTTTGGCTTGTAGTCATGCCAGTAACATATTCCAGGTCTGTTCAAAATCCAAGCGGAATAATAAGATTCTTCAACACTTTGGGAGCAGATTGGCAGACCCAGTCAGTGTATAACTACTGTGTTGCCATTTACTTGATACCCAACATATTAGCAGCCTTTCTATTTTTATTTCCTTTTCTGCGGAGATCCATGGAACGATCAAACTGGCGTATTATTAATATCCTAATGTGGTGGTCTCAGGTATTTAATTACTTGTAATTTGTTTAACCAATGAATTTCACCTTCTACTTTATGAATTAACATGTCCTTATTTCCCAGCTCAAGCTATATGTGGGAAGAGGAATGCATGAAGACACATTATCCCTTCTAAAGTAAGATACTCTTTTCCCATTTTGTCTTTTCTAACTCATCCCTCGTCTTTGATTTTGCATCGCCAATATATTTACAAAATTGAGATGTGATTCTGCACATGTGAACACCACATACTATGTAGATATGAGCTCCTAGTTTTACCTACTTTTAATAGCAACCTTCCTTCATGCCAGATACACACTCTTTTGGATTACCCTGTTAATAAGCAAGCTTGCATTCAGCTATTATGTTGAGGTAAGTGTTTCCTCTGTACTTAAGTTCCGATTATACGAGCAAGATATGTGGGGAACCAAGGGTATATGCTATTGTTTTGATATTTCAAAACTTACAACTATCCTTGATAGTTCTCAACATGTCACTTTTTTTTCCCTTGTTAATAGAGAATCCAGGTTCTGAATTTGTCAGATTGCTTTTATAATGACGAACCCACTTCTTGGAATAAAAGGCTTAATTTGATGTCATTGTTGCTTTGACAATGCACCACATTCTTTTTTGACTTTTGGCTATTGAGATACATTTCATCCAGAGTTGGTCTATGTACATCTCAAAGCTTGTGATCAAATTCTGAACACAAGTCAATAAATGAATCTGGAATTTTCAGAACTTCCATAATGATTTAAATAATTATATATTGTTTGATGGCATCCTGCATTTCTGAGTGCATCTGGAAATGGTCACTGTCAGTAGTGCTGCTCTGTTAGTGTGGTAAGGGTTAGTAAATGCACATAGATGCATAATCACCAATCAAGTGTTTTCATGTCACTCTTTTTTATCCTGTAAGTTTAACTCTCAGAGATATGCATTTCCTAGTCTGACTCGTTATGTTTTTTCTTGTCTTAGATATTGCCATTGATTGAACCAACAAAGATTATCATGAATCTCAGAGTCAGTAGCTATGATTGGCATGAATTCTTTCCAAATGGTAACATTCTTTTCACGATGATTACTTCTGTTTTGTGTTGCTTTCTAGACTGTGGCCTGACTAATCTAATCTAAACATGAAATGATGCAGTTACTCATAATATTGCTGTTGTTATTGCAATATGGGCTCCAATTGTTCTGGTATGTAATGAGAAATGAAGCCAATTTGAAATTTATCGCTAAAAATATCTTCTCAAATCCTATAAAAGTCTATTTGCATTTAGGTCTACTTCATGGATACACAAATATGGTATGCTATATTTGCAACTGTTATTGGTGGGATTTATGGAGCATTCAGCCACCTTGGAGAGGTAAGTGATTCTTCTGCCATTTGTGAGATAGATTAGTTACCAATAAACACTCTTGATGAAACGTTCTTTGATATTTTGCCATTTATCAAATTGTAGATAAGAACACTTGGTATGTTAAGGGCGAGATTCGAATCTGTTCCATCAGCTTTCAGCAGGCGCCTCGTTCCGTATTCCAAAGAAGAAATCAAACAACATCAGCGAGTAAGTGGATATTCTTGTGCTCTCATCAAAACTTTGCTCGTAATTAAAATATATCCCAAGTTCGCAACTCTTTGATATCGTATGGATATTGTCTTTTGCCTGACAAGACACTGCTATGACAGGATGACACGCTGGAGAGAATAAACATTGCGAAGTTCTCTCAGATGTGGAATGAGTTCATATTATCTATGAGAAGTGAAGATTTGATAAGCCATAGGTTGGTAATTGTTCTACATGATGGGATATTATTGCTTTAGTCTCAAGATGATTTCAACTAGATCGAGTATGTTGGAGAAACTAATGCTGTGTGTATCGAAATTTCCAGAGAGAAAAATCTGCTGCTTGTGCCATATTCCTCAAGTGATGTATCGGTCGTCCAGTGGCCTCCTTTCTTGCTTGCTAGTAAGGTAAAACAGGTCTAGTTTTCACTTCTTCAACTGTCAATACAATTCTGTTGTTGACTCATTATCTTATAATCGATATTAGATTCCAATAGCATTGGACATGGCGAAAGATTTCAAAGAGAAGGAAGATGCAGATCTCATCAGGAAAATAAAGAATGATGATTTCATGTATTTTGCAATAATTGAGTGCTACGAAACGCTGAGAGACTTGCTTTTCGCCCTTCTGTTAGATAAAGGGGATAGGAAGTATGTGGTATTCCTAATTCTCTTACTTTTCTGTGACACCTTTATTCATGAAAGTTGTCACCTTTTGCTTGCTAATACGAGTTCCTTTCTAGTGTTATTTCGGAAATATGTCAAGAAGTTGAAAGCAGCATCCAAGAAAAAAGATTCTTGAGGAAATTTAAGACAAGTGGGTTGCCAATGTTAAGTGACAAATTGGATAAATTTCTAGACCTACTTGTAAGTTCCATTTTTCAATGCTTTACTTGTAGTTCATTAGTTACAACAATCCAGATATTGCAAGCCTCTCTTGTGAGTTCAATATAATTTTTTTTCCCCCTAAAATTTGGCAGATGGGAGACTATGAGGAAGACAAACTGTTGTATCGTTCTCAGATCATCAACAAACTCCAGGATATTGTAGAAATTATCATTCAAGATGTTATGAACAATGGCCACGAGTATGTCTATCAGAAAATTTCTCTTAGCAGCTATATCGATTAGTTTAATTTCAACATTTTTTATGCAGAGTTTTGGAGAAAGCACATCCAGTACATCAAGATGAAAAGAAAGAGCAGAAGTTTGAAAGGGTGAATATTGATCTCTTACAAAGCAGGTCTTGGATGGAAAAGGTATTGGTAATTATGAATGCTTCTTTTATCAATGCTTCTTTGTTTTTGTGTTCTTTGCCTTATTGTTTCACATTACATTCTACAGGTTGTTAGGCTTCATTTGCTTTTGACTGTGAAGGAATCAGCGATCAATGTGCCAATGAATTTAGAAGCTCGTCGGAGGATTACTTTCTTTGCAAACTCTTTATTCATGATCATGCCTAATGCCCCAAAAGTTCGTAACATGCTCTCTTTTAGGTCAGTTTTCAACCTGAAAGCCTCAGACTCAACTTTTTTACTCACTCATAATTCTCTTAATCTGATATGGTTACTACACATGTAAATGTTGGCGTGAAATCTAACTCAATATTTTATAATTAGGAATGACAAACATAGATTTCATTCTTACGCAGTGGCGATTCAGGTGGACGAAGAAAAGATAAAAAATGAAAATTTTGAAATTAATTATCCCATAATAACCTTATACGCTACACAAAGGCAAGACGGAAAAATAAACAACTAGAATTACGGCTGTAATGACCATTGGTGAAGACGATGAACCCACTGGAATATAGAGATTTTGGGAGCGTTTATTTTGTTCTCGCCAATCCTTATTCACACTGGAACTCCTACAACTGCAAAACATGATCTTTAGAAGGCAATAAATTTGTCATATTATTGAAACTGTGCAGAACAAAAACTAGACATGATTATATTTTTGACAAACTACAAGATTTCTTAATACTTGTTATAAACTCTCTAAAATTATAGTGTGGAATTGGTCGTTTATACTTCTGGGAAATTGGTTGTATCTTTGTTTTCTACAGAGCAAACCTATTTCTTCATAGTACAAAACTATATAAAACATGATATTATCAGGAATGTTATTGATAATAAGGTGGAACCTAAGATTTTAAATGTTGAAGAAGATTGAGCTAAGTGAGAAAATCAATTTATGCAGATAAAGACACATACGTGTGGCATATCGTATAGCCAAAAGCCAACCAGTAATCTGAATAATATATCTTCTTTTTCTATAAGTTACATTTAGCCTAATTGCCTATTTCATCTTAAAATAACATGGTTTAATGATAAATCTGGTTTGACAATGTTCAGTTCATTGGCGATAAATATTAAATTTCAGACTCCAAGTGTTAATTAGCTAAAATCATTATTTGGGAATTATCCTACATAGGAAGAAAAATGAATCCATGAGATAACAATGCTGTCAATGTTTCTTATCGGCTTTCATTTCTTCAATCATGCTAGTATATCTGTGAGCATAATTATGATTGAATAAGTTGACATTTAAATTTATTAATATTTTACGTTTCACTGTGTTTACCTTTTTTTTTTTTGGTCAATTTAATGGACGATCTTGAGAACATGTTTATGGTTCAGTGTTTTGACTCCTTACTATAAAGAACCTGTTCTTTATTCAATGGAAGAGCTTAACAAGGAAAACGAGGATGGCATTACAACACTTTTTTATCTTCAGAAAATATATCCTGGTGAGTTAAAGTTCATTGGTTCTTTATGATGACTGTGATGGTCCATTAATTTCATGCACTCTGTATTATCCATTATGAAGATGAATGGAAAAATTATGAGGAGCGGATCAATGATCCCAAACATCAGTCCAATAAAGAACGGTCAGAATTGGATCGTGAATGGGTATCATACAGGGGACAGACGCTTGCTCGGACAGGTTAGAAAGCAACTTTATGTAACAAGATAACTTTTCCCTTGGCCATTTTTTTACGATATTTTCTTTTAACCCACCAGTGAGAGGGATGATGTATTACCGGGAGACTTTGGAACTTCAATGCTTTTTGGATTTTGCTGATGACAATGGTTGGTTGAGACCTCTGAATCTTAAGTAAATGTTTTGTTTTTGGTATGACCCTTTTACTAACCAACATTTTCATGTTACTTTGCAGCCATTTTTGGTGGATATCGAGCCATTGATATAAACCATAAGGACTACAAAGATCTCAAGGAACAAGCACAAGCTTTAGCAGACCTGAAATTCACTTATGTTGTATCATGTCAAGTTTATGGTAATCAGAAAAAATCAAGTGATGCTCAAGACAGGAGTTGTTATGCCAATATTTTGAATCTTATGCTGGCGTAAGTTGCATTATGGAGATTAATTTCTTATTTACATATACATAAATCTGATTGATTGACAGTTTCTTCATTTTTATCAAATTCAAGGTATCCATCTCTACGAGTTGCTTATATAGATGAGAGAGAGGAGACAGTTAATGGGAAAACTGAGAAGGTTTACTACTCTGTATTAGTCAAGGGCGGGGAGAAGTTGGATGAGGTATAAGTTTAACCATAATGGAAGTGCATCAAGCAGATCTATATCGATTACATTTATCCTATTAAAAAAAAAAAGATATATTGAATCTGAAATTTCTTGTACTTTCTGTTGATCATTGCATTGCTTAATCAGTAACTGTTATGTACTTAATGCCAGGAAATATATCGTATCAAGCTTCCAGGTCCTCCAACAGAAATTGGTGAAGGAAAGCCTGAGAATCAAAATCATGCTCTCATTTTTACTCGTGGAGAAGCCTTGCAAACCATTGACATGAATCAGGTATGTAAATATTTAGTTTTTGTTGTATACATATTTCCCGCACCTTGGATTTTAGTCAAATGAAGAACTAGGAAAAAAAATTATTCATTGTGATTACAAAGATAAATATTCCTCTTGTTCCAATGGACTTGTGGGAGAAATTTCTTAGTGAATACGGTTTTAATTTCGATTACTCCTAATCTACTTTCAGAAAAATTTCAAAATGTTACTTTTATGATGGAAATATATATGATGGAATATGATTTTCCGTGATGTACCTTATTTTCCTAGTCCTTGTTACTTTGGTTTGCCAAACCCTTGATCCAAATTTACCAATAAATCTGGTAGCAAATTGGCTTTAATTGCTAAGTTTGCTCTTTAGTGAAAGAGAGGGTTCTCTCTTCATGCAGGCATGCTCGTTGCTACATTGTCCCTACTTGATACTAAATGCATGTACATTATGTATGAAGATAATAAGGATACTATGACATACATCTCATACAAGAACTGATTCAAGGTGAATCACATGGGTAGAATGTAACAAACTCAAATTGAAAGGAAAAAGATTTTTTTTTTAATAAACTCATCATGTCGATCATAGGCAACATGGACACAAAAATTAAAACAAAAGAAAAGGATTTATAGGCTTTACAATTTGAAAAGTATCAGGGAGCATGACCAGGCCTGTGCTCTGCATGTTATCTGTTGAGAGAGAGAGAGAGAGAGAGACACTATTAGGCTCAGTTTTCACTTTTTGAACAAAAAAAGAAGGAATTATTAGTAGTGACTTTTATAAGTATTACATTGCACCATACATGATTGGTGATTGTTTTTTCCCACAGGATAATTATTTTGAGGAAGCTTTCAAGATGCGTAATGTTTTGGAGGAACTTTTGAAAACTCATCATGGACAACGGAGACCAACAATATTAGGACTGAGGGAGCATATTTTCACTGGAAGGTCTGTATTTGCTTTATTAGTGTTAAAGTGCATTAGTTGGTATAATTTTACACACACACTTTTATGAATATGCTTACCTTTTTCCTTTGATCATAGTGTTTCTTCACTAGCTTGGTTTATGTCCAATCAAGAAACCAGTTTTGTGACAATTGGGCAAAGAGTTTTGGCAAATCCACTAAGGTAAATCTTTAAATTCTAAGGACAAGTACTCGTCTCTAAGTTATTTTTTGGTATGCAAATGTGTAGTGATGACAATTTTGGTAAGATTATAATGCTCCTTAAAAATAAGCTTGCATGTGTAGAAAATTAATAAACTGTACAGATAATATGTGAAAAAGGCCTATTAGTTTCCAATGTCTTATGTACACATATATTTATCTATATAATTTTCTCCCATTCAAATCAAGTTACCGACAACTCAACTTTTTATAGGTTTATGGTTTGGTGAAACAAATAAAAAGCTTCAATTTAAACAAAGACATACATGTATGATCAAAAGCAAAATATATCTTCAAAGACAGAAGCTATCAGCTAGCTTTTGAAGTTCTTCTAACAAATGTATATTTAAACAATAATATGAAGTATTGAATCAATCAAATAAATGTTGAATGAAATAGCAAAAATCTATACAGTTTAGGTTATGTGCTCTTTGCTTCATGCTGATTAGCAATAACAAAAGTTTTTAAAATCTCGGTTACCTCTATAACAAGTTCGTCCAACAAGGAAATTATGTTAGTCATGTGTGCTTGTTCGTTGAATATAAGACATAAAAGTTTAAGCATATGCTACTAAAACTTCAAGCATGGCTAAGCTTTACTCCTTGACAAATAGTTAGATCTCGAGTAATATGGCATTTGATTTGTACAAGCTTTTACATCATGAATCGTACTTTAGTAACTTGCTTGGCTATTTCATTAACTTTTTCACTGGATAATTCTTAATATCAATTATGTGAATATTTTTATAGAAAATGAAATTTGATTTCTTGAAGTTTTACAAATTACATTTTGTTTCTCTTCATTGTACGGTGTCAATGTTTTAGTATGTATTTGTTCAATTTAATAATCACTTATATAGCATTGATTAATTTCTGTCTTGTATATACAGCTTCAATTAAAACATTGACAAAATTTTGATCAGATTAATACTTCTCTTCCATTAGTCAATGTTTTGAACTTGTTGTGGATCTCATTTTCCCTTTTTTGAATCACTATTTTCATAATCAACTTGTATTGCAGGGTAAGGTTCCACTATGGACATCCTGATATTTTTGACAGAATCTTTCACTTGACACGGGGCGGCATAAGCAAAGCGTCAAAAACAATAAACTTGAGTGAAGACATATTTTCTGGTATATACTTGAAGGCTTGCTTCTAGAGATACAATGTTGTCCTTCTTTTATCTGTTCTTTGATCTGAGTTACCACATTCAGGCTACAATTCAACACTTCGAAGGGGCTATGTAACACATCATGAATATATCCAAGTAGGCAAGGGCCGCGATGTTGGTATGAATCAGATATCCCTTTTTGAGGCAAAGGTTGCAAATGGAAATGGAGAGCAGACACTTAGTCGAGATGTCTATCGACTGGGACGTCGCTTTGATTTCTACCGGATGTTGTCTTTCTACTTCACCACAGTTGGTTTTTACTTCAGTAGCATGGTATGTGAATGTGAATCCTTTTCTATTGTGATTATCCTTGTTTAAGCTATACATATCATGCAGGTTTAAGTTCATCAAGCCCCAAAATAGATCAGCAATCATAAATAAGTCTTGTTAGTCACATTAATACATAGTGATATGAGGTTAAAAAGGTTGATGGTTCGATTTTCTGAAGATGCTAGTTTAACTTGATGATCAAAAGACTGCCCTTACAGTAGAATCAACAACCTGTGATGCTATATGGTGTTTAGAGGTTTTATTCATTTTTCTGTTTAGTTTGCATTGAGTTGTCTATGCTTAAAACCATGTTGTATGGTATCTGACTGAGTATATTATTTCAAGCTCGATTAACAATTAAGTGTTACAAGAAAACTATATTACATAACATAAAATTGGCTGTACATGAAATTTATATAAAGGACCATCCACTTGCAGAAACACTATGTACTTGAGACATATTAGCTATGAGACACAGAGAGGAATTCGAGTTGCTTTGAATCAAAGGCTGATTTTGAATATCTTTCAGGTTACTATGCTTACACTCTATGTGTTCTTATATGGACGATTATACATGGTTTTGAGTGGACTAGAAAGACGTATTTTGGAGGATCCATCGATTCATCAGAGTAAGGCCCTGGAAGAAGCTTTGGCTACCCAGTGTTTCTTCCAGCTAGGCTTGTTACTTGTGCTACCCATGGTGATGGAAACGGGCCTTGAAAGAGGATTCCGCACTGCTATTGGTGATTTTATCGTCATGCAGCTACAGCTGGCTTCTGTGTTCTTTACTTTTCAGCTTGGAACGAAAGCACATTATTATGGTAGAACGATTTTACATGGAGGTTCAAAGTACAGAGCTACAGGTCGCGAATTTGTTGTTTTTCATGCCAAGTTTGCTGATAATTACAGAATGTATTCTCGTAGTCACTTTGTAAAAGGGTTAGAGCTCTTCATATTGTTAATTGTTTATCAGGTCTACGGCCATTCTTCTCGTAGTTCATCATTGTACTTCTTCATTACCTTTTCAATGTGGTTCCTCGTAGCGTCCTGGTTATTTGCTCCTTTTGTTTTCAATCCATCTGGATTCGAGTGGCAAAAAACGGTGGATGATTGGTCTGATTGGAAAAGGTGGATGGGAAACCGTGGGGGCATCGGGATTTCACCTGATAAAAGTTGGGAATCATGGTGGAATGAAGAACAAGAACACTTGAAATACACCAACATACGGGGTAGAGTGCTAGAAATCATCCTTGCATTTCGCTTTTTCATCTACCAGTACGGCATTGTCTATCAACTTAAGATATCACATGGCAGCAAAAATATCCTGGTAAATACTACAATAATTGGTTTCATGTAATTCATATTTCTTTACTTCTCGTTGTGTTCTCATCGTTCCCCTTGATACTATCTCTGTAGGTTTACGGACTATCTTGGTTTGTTATGTTAACTGCACTTCTGGTTTTAAAGGTATGTTTGCTTTTCACTTGAAAGAATTCTCATCAAAATTTCTTGTTTAGTTTATCATTTTTTTAGTACTCTCTGAATTTTGCTTCAATGTAACTTTTTTTCCGAAACAGATGGTGTCAATGGGAAGACGAAAATTTGGTACCGACTTTCAGCTTATGTTCAGGATTCTGAAAGCACTTTTGTTCCTTGGATTCGTATCAGTCATGACTGTATTATTTGTCGTTTGTGGCCTTGTCATTGGCGATATATTTGCTGCAATCCTGGCCTTCATGCCCACCGGATGGGCTCTTATTCTCGTAAGTATTAGTTTATCGTTACACATCAATTATCTCTCACATCTCACAAGCTAGTTGCATAAAATTCAAGGGCCAAATATGGTCCAGTTATGTATGCTATTTTCTATTTAATTCACAGATGGCTGCTATGACCAATTATTGTAATCACAAAAATAATTGTAACTTTGCAACTCAGTTCTCTTTAGTTATATTTCCTGAGTTTATGGTGCTATGATCAATGGTTGAGATCATAACTACATTATTTTGACTTCCTGATTGCAGATTGCTCAAGCATGTAGGCCTTGCTTGAAAGGTATCGGAATTTGGGATTCTGTGAGGGAGTTGGGCAGAGCATATGAGGCCATAATGGGGCTCGTAATATTCATGCCCATCGTTGTGTTGTCATGGTTCCCCTTCGTCTCTGAATTCCAAACGCGTTTGCTCTTTAATCAAGCGTTCAGTAGGGGGCTCCAGATTTCCATGATTTTGGCAGGGAAGAAGGATAAGTCGTCCTTCACTTGAACATTTTTCTGGTTTTTCTATCCGCAGGATATTCACATAGCCAATAGCTTCTTCTAGATAGGTTGTAGGTGTAATAGTGAATGATTAACAATATTAACAACATTAGAGGAGAGAGAGAGAGAGTAGGAGTGTTTCTGGTTTAGATGCTTGTTTGAACTAGTTAATCAATTTGCAGAATATTTTTGGACAAAACTTTTGTATAGTTACAAGATATGCTAATGTTGGGTATAATCATCATGATTACAGTGTGCAACTTACTCTTTTCAGTTGGGAAGTTTGTGAAATATCCTTCCGTTGAAACTTTTATTAGGGTTTAATTGGAAAAAAAAAATCCCTTTGAACATGATCTTTTTATAAAATTGAGTTTTCATATCATTTTAATACAAAGCTTTAAATTTTACTAATAAGTCATGAACTTACATTATTTTATAATTTAAATAACCATATTGTTTGTTATGAAACATTAAAAGTGTTATCGTGCACACAACCAGGGGCGGATAAGGGGGGCAAGGGGCAGCTGCCCAAAATTTTTTGCCAAAAAATACCTATTATATTATATATCATATATTTTCTTATATCCCAAAATATTAACTATGATACTTGCCCAAAATATTTTTCTTATTTTCTTACCTATAAATCTATGATATTCGCCCCCAGATGTATAATCCTGGATCCGCCACTGCACGCACCCACGTGAACGACAACAAAAACTCGACGGGAAGGAAAGAGAGAAGGATTCGTAGAGAGAAATAAAACGGAAAACAGACGATTTGGCGACGAAGAGAAGGTGTAACTCGAATTGAGACTCAGACCTATATCAAGCTCTTCGAGGGCTACGTCCGGTATGGGCATAAGAAATCAGCTGGAAAGAAGAGGTTGGTGGCGGCTGTGGGCAGCGGTGGTGCCGCTGCCCGTGAGAAATAAAAACGAAAGCGAATGGGTCCTTGAGATGGAAAATAGAGAGAGAAAAGGAGCAGCGAGTGAGAGATAGCATAAGCTTTAGAGGAAAAAGATAGACTAAATAAAGGTGGAGAGAGAGAGGTAGGAGAGACGTGTGTGCATAGAGGGAGAGAGGGACATGTGGGTGTAAAACTCCACAGCTTAACACCTCTAAATTTTCTTTTCCTTTTATTATTATTATAATTATTAATTAATTAATTAATTAATGTCATCTAATGTATACATGCTTTTGTATATATGTAACATGTATATTAAATATGTCATACTTTTATATGTATATATATGTGATGTGTGCGTGTGATACATATTTATATATAATAAATTTTTGTTTTATTTTTTTTCCTTTCATATTTTGTACTTAATTCATACTATCATTAATTAAATAATTTACATTGTTATTATTTAAATCTTATTTTAACTATAGAAAATTCTTATTATATTTTATATAGTTAGATTTTAATTCGAGATGTTATAGGTAATATCATATTTTATGGGAATTATATAGATATTGTAATGCCCCGTTCTTATTTAGAGGTAATTTTTGGCTAAGGCGTTACTTATTAAATACAAAATCCACATTTTTAAGAATGATAAAGATAAATAAAATCAAGAATAATTGTGAAATACATGTTTCTAAAATCTATGAAATTAAATACTTTAATAAATTCTTCTACAATATTTGAATATCGGCTACTAGCATTTACCGCTCAAGTACCACGCCTTAAATTCTTTAAGCTGAAAAACATTTAATCATAGAGGGGTGAGTGTTCAAAATACACTAATGGGAGATCCTGGGACGACATTAAATAAATTCAAATAAATAAATCGTAGTAAACAAACACATGAAACCATCACCTCACAATCGCATAGGTGCGGGATTTAGCCCTACTTATCAAAGAGACAAATTACACACAAGGCACATAGATTTAGACTTCTAGTGTAGTCTCTTGGCATAACTCTTTGGCTTGATCTCCGAAGAGACCCTCTCCGGCTCAGTATCCATAGAGACCCTCTTTGGCTTGATCTCCGAAGAGATCCTCTTTGGCTCACTCTTCGTAGAGACCCTTTTTGGCTAGGTCTCCGAAGAGACCCTCTTTGGCTCAGTCTCCATAGAGACCCTCTTTGGTTTGGGACTTAACCCGACTTAATATGACAATTAATCATTCACATATTCACTTTACAATTAACAATACATTTAGCCATATTATTCTTCACATTTGCATTGATAAGCTCATAGTACAATGTTTACAACTTAGTAACAATCACATTGGTAATTATAAGGACAATCTCATTTCACATATTCATAAAGATCACATAATTGAGAGTACGAAATTCATGAATGCATATTTAAAAAGTTACCCCCACCTTAGGAGTTAATTGAGTATGCATTATCTGTGATGATCCATATCCTAGAGAGTTCATTTTTTTCCCTCATTTCCTACACCGAACACTTTAATGTCTCTTTTGGTCACAAGGATGATTGAAGCAGCCTCAAGGATAAATACGAAACTTTGATAAACCACCACATCACTTTTGCTGATCGCCGCCCATGTTGGCACTCATACCCATGCCCACATCGACGCGACCAACATGCCGAACAACCAAGACTAGGCTTCCAACTTTATGGCTCCAACAACGAAATTTCAATGAGATAAGAAAGAGAGAAGTTGTTGGTCCCAATTGACACAAAGGTTCAGAGAGGTTGAATGAACTTCTATTGATTTTTAATATCTTAAGTTAATTAATCTAATTACATGTTCATTCATTAATTTTTTTAATTCAGTAATAAATTATTGATAATATATGTTAACTAATATAATATATTACTATAAATGATGTATATACATATACAAAGTTAAGCATTAATACTTGATAAAAACTTATATACAACTGGTGCATGAACCCTACAACCGTGCACACGGGTCGACCCAACCCGTCACGTGCCTGCACGCACCTCTAGGTCGCGGACAAAATCCGCCCAAATATGCTCCCAGGTGCCTGACCTTTATGTTATGTTAAGCATACCTTTTAGTAGTGTTAGACATACCTTTTAGTTATGTTAGACATACCTTTTATGTTATGTTAACTATACCTTTTAGTTGTGTTAGACATACCTTTTAGTTATGTTAGTCATATCTTTAGTGTTATGTTAAGTATACCTTTTAGTAGTGTTAGACATACATTTTAGTTATGTTAGACATACCTTTTGTAAGGCTAGCTGTACCTTAGCATTTTTTTTAAACTGACATATTAATACCTTTCATACCTTTTTGTACCTTTATATATATTACATAAATGTATGTTTATGTTAATATAAATGTATAAATAATCTCATATAAATGTATGAGTAATATCATATAAATGTAAATATCTATAACTTGTGCCAAATTAGGGTTTATTGTGCCGAAATTAGGGTTTAGGGTTTAGAGTTAAAGTATGAAATTTGGAAATAAGGATATCACTAATATAACATAAAAGTCAGGGCCAAAAAAAAAATACTAGGAAAAAAAGAAGAAAATACGTGGATCCGGGTCGGATTCAGCCCGATTCGAGTATATGGATTTAAGATACATGCACTAGTTGCACACCGGTCCAACTCTTAATACTTTGATGAATATTAGATAATAAACCAAAATATTTTATGGTCATATCTTTTTAGATATTTAAAAGACAATAATGCATAAATATTCACTGATTTCTAGTTTAATAGATACACACAAAAGCAATTATTAATTGTCTTATATATCAATATACGCAATTATCAGTTATAGGACGGATTATAACATAATTAATTGTAAAATTATTATTGTAAAATTAACTTAGACTAAAAGTTAGCTATCAATGCTTCACCTCAACATAGAGATAATTAATACAAGCATATGTACTAATTTACGTACCAATAAAATGTTATTTTATATATCAACAGAAAAAATAAAATTTCATAACAAAAAAAATCATGACTTTTTATATAATTGTTATGTCGTGTGATATATCCATGATATTTATCGATTTTCATCCAATTTTGTACTATGAATTGATAGCAATATTGATAAAAATATTTTACAATATATCCACGATACTAAAAAAAAAACATTAACATTTAATATCCATATCTCAATATCCAAATTTACGATATATCCACAATATTTCACGATATTTTCATCCTTGAGTGTATGTGGATGAGTGGTGAGATGTGTTATGTCGTGAGTAGTTAGAAAGGAAAGAAGAGCAATGTATTCCCCATTATCAATGTATAACGTGGTGATCTTAGTTTAGAAAACAAATTCAACTAAGGCTTTGAAAGTAGTGAATGTAGCAAGTACATAAATTTATATTTAAGAGGATAAAACCAAACATATTTGCTGAAATGATCAATCAAAATAATATAATATTTATAATAGATGATATATGTAAATAATTTGTAAATCTCGTATATATGGAAGGAGTAGATTTACCCTTGATTGGAGCCTAGATTAGTGGATCTTCTCTTGTATATCTTGTTGTTCTTGGAATGAGAAGAGACAATAGATTACATTCTTACATGGTATCACGAGTCCTAGGGTTTTTCTGACTCTTCTTCCGCTGCACCCTGGTCTCTTTCTATTCACTTCTTCTTCTCTTCTTCCCCACGATGACGAACAACAAGTCTGAGTTCCACCCAGCTCTTGCTGTTTCAAACATCAAAAACCATATCTCCATTACCCTTGAAATGACGAATGTGCAGTATGCAACATGGGCGGAACTTTTCAAGATCCATGCCCGTTCTCATCGCGTGATTCATCACATCTTGTCTTCTGAGGAACCTCTTGCCAAAGCACCATCCACTGACGACAAGAAGGACCTTTGGCCGACTCTTGATGCCACAGTTCTCCAATGGATCTATGCGATGATTTCCACAGACCTGCTGCACACCATTCTTAAACCCGATTCTACGGCTGAGGAGGCATGGACACGATTGTGGGAAATCTTTCAGGATAATAAAAATTCTCGAGCCGTCACTCTTGAACAGGAATTCTCCCATACCAACATGGAGGATTTTCCCACTGCATCTGCGTATTGTCAGCGCCTCAAAGTTTTGTCGGATCAATTGAAGAACGTGGGTGCTCTGGTCTCGAGTGAACGCTTGGTTCTCTAATTGGTGGCTGGCCTAATGGAGGCGTATAGTGGTGTGGGTACGCTTCTTCGCCAGAGTGATCTGTTACCTAAGTTTTATAAGGCTCGTTCTATGCTTGTCCTAGAAGAAGCCAGTTTGGCGAAGAGAGTCACCTCTGGTGCGGCCTTGGTATCTTCTACGCCAGAGTCTGCTGCATCGGTCTGTTCCTCGCAGCATCCGTCGTCTGGGGGAAAGAAGCAACACAAGAAAAAAAGACCGAAAACCAGTACAAGACCACCAATTTTCGTCGCCTAGGTCGGGTGGCACTACTGGACAGATTGGTTTTTCAAGACCACAGTGGCCTCCTCAATGGTCTGGAGGTCCCCCAGCTTGGCAGTGGCAGTGGCAATGGCCCTTTCCTCTGTGCCCATATCCCACAGCCCCGTGGGCTCGCTCTCCAGCACCTTCTCGTCCCTCGGTACCCCAATCTGGGATTCTAGGCCCCCAGGCCCAGGCGTATTCTGCTCAGGAATCCCCAACACCGACCGATATTGAGGCTGCTATATACACCTTGGGCATCACTCTACCGGATGCTAATTGGTATATGGATACCGGGGCCACGTCTCATATGATGTCTTCTTAAGGTACACTCTCGTCTTATTTCAATTCGAGTAATAAAAATAGAATTATTGTGGGTAATGGTCAATCTATTCCAATTTCTGGTTATGGTCATACTCAGTTGCCCCATTTGAATCCTTCGTTATCTCTAAATAATGTCCTCCATGCACCTAATATTGTGAAAAATTTGGTGTTTGTTCGTAAATTTACTACTGATAATTCCGTATCTGTGGAATTTGATCCTTTTGGGTTTTCTGTTAAGGATTTCCGGATGGAGATGCATCTAATGAGATGTGAGAGTCGGGGGCGCTCTATCCTGTCACGACTTCCCATACCACTATTCCATCTGCTTTTACAACTATCTCTCTCTCTTTATGGCATGATCGCTTGGGTCACCCGGGAGTTAATGTTTTTTACTCTCTTAGAAATAATAAGTTTATTCAGTGTAATAGACAATGTTCTTCTCACGTTTGTCAATCATGCTCTCTTGGTAAACACACTAAATTACCGTTTGTGGCATCCACTACGTCCACTGTTTTGCCTTTTGATATTATTCATTGTGATCTGTGGACTTTTCCTGTGTTGAGTACTATGGGTCATCAGTACTATATGTTGTTTTTGGATGATTACACAATTTTTTTGTGGACATTTCTTTTATCTCATAAGTCGCAGGTGTTCTCTACGTTTTTAACATAGATTATTTGAGAGAGATATTAAGTCTTTTCAATGTGATAATGGGCGGGAATTTGACAATCGATCGTTTTGGGATTTTAGTTCTACTCATGGGATGGTGTTTCTTTTCTCGTGTCCCCATACGTCGTCTCAAAATGGCAAGGTTGAGCGGCAAATTCGTATAATTAATAACACGGTGCGTACTTTACTTACTCATGCCTCTTTACCCTCCTCCTTTTGGCATCATGCACTTCAAATGGCCACTTATCTTCTCAATATTCTTCCTCGGAAACACATGTCCTATCACCCTCCAGTTACATGTCTTTATCACAAACATCCTTCATATGGTCATTTGCACATGTTTGGGTGCTTGTGTTACCCTCTGTTTTCATCCACTACCATCCATAAGCTCCAACCTCGGTCCACTCCGTGTGTATTTTTGGGATTTCCGTCTAATCATCGGGGGTATAAGTGTTATGATGCGTCCACAAATAAGATTGTTATTTCTCGTCATGTGATTTTTGATGAGACACGCTTCCCTTTCTCTGAAATACAATCTCTGAGGAATTTAATGCTCTTATTGATAATAAGACGTGGGTTTGGTACCCCGTCCGAGTGGTGTTAACATTATTCACTCCATGTGAATTTTTACTCATAAAGAACGTGCTGATGGTTCATTTGAGAGACATAAAGCCCGTCTTGTAGGTGATGATAAAACTCAACAAGTTGGCATTGACCGTGGGGAAACCTTCAGTCCCGTTGTCAAGCCCGCTACGATTCGAATAGTCCTTAATCTGGCTCTTTCAAAGAAATGGTCTATTCACCAGCTTGATGTCAAGAATGCTTTCCTACATGGAACACTTACTGACACTGTTTATATGCATCAACCTCTCAATTTTCGGGATTCCAAGTTTCCGGATCATGTGTGCTTATTGAAAAAGTCGATTAATGGTTTGAAGCAAGCTCCCTGGGCTTGGAATAAGAGGTTTACTGATTTTGTCTCTACTCTTGGGTTCACACGCAGTAAATCGGATCACTCCTTGTTCATTTTTCATGATGGGGATCAGACGGCATATCTTCTCCTTTATGTCGACGACATCATTTTGACGACATCCTCAGATTCTTTGCGATGTAGCTTTATTACTCAGTTGAGTTTCGAGTTCGCTATGAAGGATTTGGAACCCTTGCATTATTTCTTAGGCATTGCTGTTACTCATCATGATCATGGCTTGTTTTTTGTCTCAACGAAAATATGCAAGTGAAGTTATTGAGAGAACCGGATTAGCGTCGTGTAAGCCCTCTACCATTCCGGTTGATACAAAACCAAAACTTGCTACGACTGATAGTCCTCCATTTTCGAACCTGACTCTTTACCGCAGTCTTGTTGGTGCTCTTCAATATCTTACTTTCACCAGACTGGATATTGCATACGCAGTTCAGCAGGTGTGTCTCTTTATGCATGATCCCCGGGATGTTCATATCTTGGCGTTGAAATGCATCTTACGCTACCTTCAAGGTACACTCGATCACGTGTTGCATTTATACCCATCTCCGGCTACTTCGCTGATAGCATATACTGACGCTGATTGGGGAAGTTGTCCCAACACCCGTCGTTCCATGTTGGGTTACTATGTGTATCTGGGGGATAATCTGATATCATGGTCGGCCAAAAGACAGACCACCTTGTCCTAGTCAAGTGCTGAGGCTGAATACCATGGTGTAGCTGATGTTGTATCAGAATCATGTTGGCTCCGGAACCTGCTGCTCGAGCTCCATTGTCCTCTTCCGACGGCGACCTTGGTCTACTGTGATAACATGAGCATGATATACCTTTCAAGAAATCCAATCCAACATCAACGCACTAAGCATATAGAAATGGATATCCATTTTGTTCGGGAAAAAGGTCGCTAAAGGTCAAGTCAGGGTTCTACACGTCCCTTCTCGTTACCAAATCGCTGATGTTTTTACAAAGGGACTGCCTCTTGTTTTGTTTGAAGAATTCCGGAACAATCTCAACATTCGTTTTCCTTTGGCTTTGATTGTGGGGGATGTAATAGATGATATATGTAAATAATTGTAAATCTCGTATATATGGTAGGAGTAGATCTAACCTTGATTGGAGCCTAGATTAGTGGATCTTCTCTTGTATATCTTGTTGTTCTTGGAATGAAAAGAGACAACAGATTACATTCTTACAATTTATACCCATCAATAGATAAAACAAGAGAAGCCCAAACATCCAAATAAATTAAATCAAGTGGAACAGAAGTAATACTAGACTTAGCAAAAGGAAATTTGTGACTCTTGAGACACAAGAATCACATCCAAAGTTTGAAATCTTATGAAATAGTAATTTATGACCAGACAAAACAAGATCCAAATTTTTTTATAAAGGATAACCTAGACGTGCATATCGCATAAATGAAGGTTGTCTAACCGATATTAAAGTCAAAGGTTGAGGTTCAGCACACACACTTCCTGGCCAAATATATAATCCGTTAATGCGAGATCCATGAAGTAGAGTACCCCAGTATGAATATCCTTCACCTGAAATCCAGAATCAGAGAAAACAACATTAACATTTTTCTCATGACACAAGCTTGAGACTGATATTAAATTCTTTTCCATTTGAGAAACATGTAACACATCATAAAATTTAAGGGAATCAAAAGCCAAAAACCATATAACCATATGAGTGATACCCAAACTTTTACCATTACCAATGATAATATCGTCATTTTCCTCGTATGGAACATGAAACGATTGATTGTTCAAGTCCGATGTGATATGATGTGAGGCACCAGAATCGAGTATTCAATCAGATGCCATTAGAGTAGAGGTTGCAGTATAAGCTGAAGGTAAAGTGTAGGCCAACCTTTATTGCTGAGAAGACAGACGCGACACGAGCAAATGATTGAGTATCCAATTATACCACAGAGTTGACACTTACCAAGATAGGGTTTTTGTCCTTGTGGTGCAGAAGATGGAGCAGAACGATGTTGTTGCGGGTATTAGGAGTGTGGCTGCTGCTGACAAGTAGGTCGACTTGACTGCTGCGAATATGATTTTCAGGAGGTGTTACCTGCAACGTGAAACATAGTAGCAAGTTGTCTAGAAGATGACGGCGGATGGTAGGCCTACTAGGCCTCGATTGAGAGTAGTTTTTCATGTAGTTCGTTGAAAGAAATGATAGTCTCCTGTGTCAGAGTTGCACTTGATAATTCCTTAAAAGAAACATTCAATCTATTCAAAAATTTTAATGCTAAGTCTTCAGGATCGGTTTGAACACCGAAAGGCCAACTCATCAATTGTGCCCTTAATCTTCATCATAAAATCAGCCACAAATATTGTACCCTTCATTGGCTTATGAAGTTTGTTTTTTAGAGCAAGAATTAACTCCCGAGTGTCAATATTTCTTGAATACTCATGAAATGATTCTTAGAAATTATGCCCTCTTCGTTTCTATGGCTTTCATATATATTGAATCAATATACCTAAATTATATGCTATAATTACATCAAATCCTTCATAATCAGTGATTGACCTAAACCTAATTGTTGTAACAGAATATGTATATATTATTAGTTTTCCTTATTTACATCCCCCATCAAAATGATGCTATCATGAAGTGTCAATTTGCTAACAAGAAACTGATGATGTTGTCTTGAAAGAGCTTTCGTGAATATGTCTACAATTTGAAGATCGGTAGAAATATGAGGGAGAGTAATTTCATTATTGGTATAAACTTCTTTAATATAATGACAATCCACTTCGATATGTTCCGTGTGTTCATGAAACACGGGATTGACAATAATTTGTATTGGAAACCTAAGCTCAGCTAATAACCCACAAAGTTAGACTATTTCAGAACAAGCTGCAGACATTGCACGATTTTTAGATTCAGCTAAGGACTTGAAAATACAATCTTGCTTCTTAGTTTTCCAAAAGAGTAAAGAATGACCTAGAAACATGCATCAACAAGTGGTAGATCATCGAGTATCAACATATCCGCCCAGTCTGCATCAATATATGTAGTTAATTGGATAGGAGAGCCAATTGGAAAAACAAGTTCATGACCAAAGGTTCCCTTAAGATCACAAAAAATACCTCGAACAACTACAAAATGAGTATCTCGATATAAGAAATGTCAGGCCTAGTGATAGTCAAATAATTTAAACTACCAACAAATTGATGAATATGAACGGATAGTCAAGTAATTTTTCTTGTGAATGCTTCAAATTCAACTCAAGTGGTGTCTACACGGAGTTCCCATCCTAAACGCCAGTTAATTTGAGGATTTCTTGTGTGTACCGATGTTGATGGAGAGTTTCAAGTCCTAGAAAATAGTGTATATCCCAAAGGTTCTTCATGTGAAAAGATGACTGAAGATGTTGTAATTGAGAAATCTGATTCGATTCAGTACTTAAGATGACAATATCATCAACATATACTAATAAAACAACAATGCCATATGTAGTCTTTTACAAATATAACGAGGAATCTGAGTGACTGATGAAAGTGAAAGTCAAGTAGTGTTGATCAAAACTTCTAAAACCAAGCACATAGTGCTTGCTTCAACCAATACAATGACCTCCTTAACTGACAAACATGCGAGTAATGTGTACTTAACATAACTAGAGGAGGAACCATGTAAATTTTTGCTTTGAGATCACCATGTAAAAAGGTATTCTTCATGTCCATTTGTTTCATAATCCATTCATGAGATGCAGTAATAGCTAAGATAGTACGAATGGTAGTCATTTTAGCAACTGATGCAAATATCTCCTCATAATTGATCTCATATCCTAACATTTACCAAGAGCAACTAAACAAGCTTAATAACATTCCAAGGCCTCATCCGAGCAGCGTTTCATAGCATATACCCATTTGCAACCAATTGGTTTGATATTGGAAGGACAAGGAACAATGTCCCACGTATGATTTTCAAAAAGATCTTGAAGTTCTTCTTTCAAAGTATCCCTCCAACATTCTTGAGTAGTTGTCTGTGAATAAAAAGAAGGAAAAATAAAACCATTCACAAAACCGTACTGTTGGAACCGACGGATTGTCGTCCCTATATGATCAGAACCGGGTTCCAAAAGGTACGCATAGCGGAAGAAAACATACCTTTTTGGAGACGAACTGATCGAATCTGAACCTCTCGATCTTTTGCCGTATTCATATCCCTATCCCTTGGACGTCGTGTGGGCGACGATCTTCCAAAGTCTCAACTACCTCGCCTCCTATCACTCTCTCTCGTGATTCTGTGTATTTGATGTAGACGTGAGTTTCTAGTGATTCTAGGAGACGTGAGTTAGGGTTATTTATAGGCTACAACATGGACCTAGAGGAGGAATTAGGGTTGGGCCTCCTGATGGGCCTAGGTGTCCTGTGTTCGGCCCGAACACCCAACTTAAGCCCATCAATTATAACTCGGTCCACTAAGGAGTTATAATTGAACTACCGTCCTAATCCCATATTACAATATGGGCTCCTTTATTATGTGCACGTTTATTTCCCCACGTTTAAGATATCGAATGTCCGTAAATTAAATAAGTCACTGACAACTTAATTAATTTACATCTAATTCCAAGAGTAGTACCACTCATCTTCATTATCATGTCGGATTAAATCCACCTGCAGGGTTTACATGATAATCCTTATGAGCTCCTCAAGGGGACATCATCATCCTAAATAATTAGGACACAGATTCCTTCTATAATCAACAACACACCATATAAGCAATGCTATTTCCCAATTCACCGAGCCTATTGATTTATTAATAAATCTCACCCATTGGCAAATTAAAGAGACAAACACTGATTATATGTGCCCGTTATTATATAGGGATTAAGAAGACGCACATCCATAATAACAGATGTCTTGTTCTTTTATATAGTCAGTACAAATCGAACAACCTCAAATGGTCCTGCTCAATACATACAAAATATACTAGTGTAACTTTATAGTCAAGATAGACTAATACAAAATTACACTACAACCGTTCTAATGGTTTGTCCAAATCCATCTTGGTTGTGAGCTACTATTTATAATCTATAAGGAACTGATAACATGATCTTCTGTGTGGCACCACACACCATGTTATCTACAATATAGATTAATCTGGGCAATTGCATTAACATATATATAACAAATATAAAATGCAAACATTTGATCATAATGAATCTCATATCATAAAGATGTTCATACAAAAGCTAGGCTTATAGTATACATCCTAACATGTACCTGTTTGGTGGTCGAGAAACCTGTTTAGAATGACGAAGCTCATGTTTTAGAGGAGTAGAAGATGGATCGGGTACAAGAAGGGGTGGTGATTGGGGGTCATATCGATGTTGATAAACAAGACCAGACTGGAAATGGTCTACAACTTCAAATCGAGCTTCAAACTTTGGCAATAAAGCAAGGACTTTTGTAGTAACTGCATGTGTTCGAAAGAATGATATTCTCAAAGAAAACAACATTCCTCGATATATGAATTCAATCCGCAATTGGATCATAGTATACAAAACCCTTGTAGGAAGTGTTATATTACAAGAAATCATTCTTAACCGATTATGCACCAGGCTTATAACGCTCTGATGAAGGTAGATGCACAAAACAAACCCAACCAAAAATGTGAAAAGATTTGTACTCATGGTGTTTGCCATGTAAATGGTAGTATGGACTATCATAATCAATAGCGTGCATAAGAAGTCTACTGAACAAATGTGCAGCAGTATATAAGGCTTCTACAAAAAATTTCATCTGAGCAAATGACTCAAGCAATAGAGTATGAGTTACATCTAGTAAATACCTATTCTTGCGTTAGCTACCCCATTTTGTTCGAGTACGAGTTCAGCTATCCCATTTCGTATAAGGGCATGAACACTCAGATATAATTCCCCCTCATTTGTAAAAATTCCTAAAACTTAAAGAAAATATATTCACCACCCGAATCAGAGTATAACACCTTGATTGTACTTGAGAACTGAGTATTCAAATATACAACGAACTTCTTAAATGCAGAAAACACTTCACTTATGTTTCTTACAAAATAAATCCAAGTGAATCTACTATAATCATCAATAATTATGACAATATATTGAAACTGCAAATGTGATATAACAGGGCTAATTCCCCACACATCAGAATGGATAATATCAAAACATTTAGAATGGATAATATCAAAACATTTAGAAACATGACTCTTATATATTAGAAAAAAAGAGTTTTACTTTTCCTAAGACAACAAATATCACAATGAAATGATATATATTTTGCAAAGAAACACCTTTATTACCCAAATGACCATTTTTAATAAAAAAACAAGAAAAAAGATAGAATTTGGATGTCCTAATAGTTGATGTCAAATTTCATTATTACAGGTAACAGTACTAACGTAAAAAATCATCATTTGAAGCAGCAAATTGTAATGGAAATAGTCTTCTCATTTTTAAGCCCTTCGCTATCATCCTCCCTAACACCTGATCCTGTACAAGACAACCACCATGAGAAAAATGCACATCACAGTTGTTTCAACTAATTCACCAACAAATATGAGGTTAGTAAATAAACCAGGTGCCATAAAAAATTCAGAAAATTAAGTGTTTAGAGGATCAATGACAGTAATAGGTAATGTACTATCGTTCACAACTAAATATGTTGTGTGCCTTTATAAGATTTAATATATGTAAGAGTAGTAGTACTGCATGTCATGTGATTAAATACACCCAAGTGAACAATCCAAGATTTTGTAACTTCAGTACATTTACCTTGGAGCCCAATGGCTAAGAGTGCTGCAATAATCATTTATTACACCATTTCTAGAGTAAGAGAATAGGACGTAGAAGCAGTGGGATCAACAACTTGTCCCTGAAGTCCCTATGGTTTTAGATTCTGAGGAAGTCTTAGACAATCTTTAATGATATGACATTTCTCTTTACAGTACTTGCAGGATTTCTATAAATAATTTCAAGAAATATGGCCAAATTCATTACAAGTAAAGCATGGACCTAGTTCGTCATCTTGTTTTCCCTCATGCAACATATGTTATCATATCTAAGGATCCTATGTTGGTCATTATTAAGTGTAAAGTATTTAATCTTTGCTCCTCACGAAGCAATTCACCACGACATACATCCAAATTTGGAACAGGTACACAATTTAGCAAACTTCCACGAACAATCTCAAATTCTGGATGAAGTTTCATCAAGAATTGATCTCTCTGGCTTGAAGCATGCAGTGTGTTTATGGCCTCCAAAGCCTCCTTAGGCATTTTGGTAGTCACAATACTAAAATACTTTGTCCATAAAGTTAGGAAATTAGAATAAAAATATTCAACTGTCATAGTCCCTTATGTAATAGAGACCATTTTCTATTATAGTTGAAAACATTGTGCTGAGTGGTCTTGATAACAAATATGACTAAGATAATCCAATATGTCTTTAGCAGTTGAAAATGAATGCCAACTACTAATCATGTAAGGTTCAATTGAAGCCAAAATCTATAACACCACCTTGGCATCAGCAATGTACCACTGAATAAACTCTATATTTTTGGTTAGTGCTGTAGTACCATCTATATGTCCTCATAAACCTTTTCCTTTCACATGCATACAAAATTGAAATTCCTAAGTACAATAATTATTACCAGTAAAACAAATTAAAGAATATTCACCAGCCATAATAAAAAATCAGAAATTATTCAAGTGAACAATAAAATCAAAGCCCAAAGACTGTTGTCGGCGACAACTAATTCTTAATATAGCCTAAGATGACCAATCAGGTACTAAAACACACACCATAGAAGATGCCAGAAAACTTATACTGCAACACTGCTAAGTCTCACCAACGTCAGAAATTTTTTTGACTACAAACAACAATGCGAGACTTTGTTGCTTAAAATAGTTCAATTCAAATTTGGCCTAAACTCAACAAACCATAGATATGAACTCTAAAAAAATAGCTTTTTGATATTATGTCAATATTTCTTGAATACTCATGAAATAGTTCTTAGTATTTGTGCCCTCTTCTTTTATAGGACTTTCATATATATAGAATCAATACACCTAAATTATGTGCTATAATTACATGAAATCCCTCATAATCAGGGATTGAGCTAAACCTTATTATGGTAACAAAATATATACATATAATTATCTTTTCTTTTTACACCAAGTAGACTTACCGTATGTATTGGCAAGAACCTCCCAAGCATGGCGAGAATTAGTGACGCCGGCAATAAGGAGGGTCAAAGTGGGAGTGATTGATCCAATGATTAACCGAGAGAACCTATTGATCAAGTCTGGTCCACGTGTGATCTAGGTTTGGAGAAGTGTCACCATCCTTGGTCATGATAGATTGCAGCAATGACGGACCCAGGATTTCAATCCAGGGAGGCCCGAGACGATTAATAAAAAAAATACAATAATTTTAAATCAAGAATATAAATTTATCAAAATTTGATATAGTTAATATATTATTTTATAAAATTATAATAACATCCAATTTAGTAACTTAATTACAACCCAACATGTAGCGCCCCAGATCAAAACGAGCATAATTTATTAATTAAATATTTTAACGCATGATTTAATAACTATGTGTATATGTTTGGACTGTTTAATTAATTACGTGTGTTTCAGATACATGTCTAATGTGTGTTTCGGATCGATATTTTCGTGGACATGGTATATAGAATATTTTCATACCATAAGATGCGTTTTGGAAAGACGAGAAAATAGAAATGAACTAGGGGTCAATCGGAGACACGTAGATCAAACGGTGACGGAAAGGGCAAAACCCGAAGTTTCGATCGGAAAACCGGAAGATATTTTACGTGAATAGTAACATGGGAAAAGTCAACCGATGAATAGTGCCGAGATATTTTGGATGAATAGTAATTTTCTGAATTCTATAAATAGAGGCTCCTCCGATTCATTTTTCACCGTTTCTCCGAACGAGCCGAAAGCGACGAAAACGAGTAAGTCCTTCTCTCTCCTCTCTTTCTTTCCGGGTTTCTGTTTCCGGCGGGCCACCGCCAGCGCCGCCGCCGGCCGGTGGCCGGAAAATTCAAAGTTGTCGGAATCGGACAATTTTCGCACACGACGTTCGTCTCGACAAAACGAATCTAGGATAGGTCTCGGATTTCAAATTCGATTTCTTGTTCGCCGGAAAACAGCGAAAAACAACCTCTTGAACCCTAACCCTAACTCTTGATCCTCTCTTTCTCTCTCTTCATTTTTCTCACTCTCTCTCGCCGGAGCAACCACCAGAGAACCACCTGGGGACGTGGAGGAGCTGCCGGAGGGCCGGCGCCGCGTGGCTGGTGGCGTCGGAGCAGAACAGTGGCTGGTGTATGTATACGTGCATGTGTGTGTTGTATATATGTGTGTTAGTGTGTGTGTGTCTTGCATGCTGTTACCCGGCGCCGCCGTGCCAGGAAGGTGGGCCGGCGACGGGAGGTCGCCGGTGAGGTGGTCTGGTAGGCGGCCGGCGGCTGGTGACCGCCGGCCAAGGAATCACAGTGTGTGTGTGTGTGGGATTACACCTTGCGATGTGTGTGTGTGTGTGTTTTCCTGTGAGCGTGTATGTGGGCATGGACGGAGATGGTGGTGGCCGGCGACTGGGGGTCGCCGGCCAAGGTCTGAGTGGACGACAATGGTCGCCGGCGGCAGGTGGCCGCCGGCCAAGGAGAGGGATGTGTGTGTGTGTGTGTTTAGCCGTGAGTGTGTGTATGTTTGGACTTGGGAGTATATGCATGGCTAAGGGTATTTGGATGGTCGGGAAAGGTTGCCGGCGACGAGGGGTCGCCGGCGGAGGTGTTGGGAGTCGTCGCCGGCCGGAGTTTTGAAGTTTGGGTGTGAGTTCGAAAAACAGTGTATCGAAGGTTTTTGCGGCAAAGATTCGGACACTATTCACCTCCGGAATCCGGCGATGGACGGCCGGAGGTGGTAACCGGCGGTTCAAGGTATCCGGCGAGGTATGTGGTGGCGGCAGGGGGTGGCGCCGCCGCGCCGGGAGACGCCGGGAAGTGGCCTGCTCGAGCAGGCCACCGTCGGAAAGATCTGGGAAGGGGCTGCCGAGAAAACTCGGCAGCCAGCCGAGCGAGCTTACCCGCTGCCGAGAAAACTCGGCAGCCGTCGGGCGCCGGGAGCCGCGCGCGCACCGTGCGCGCCCATGCGCACCCGTCGGGTGCCCATGCGCACCCGACGCCGTGTTTTCGATCCGAACCTCGTTTTCTTTCCGTCGTTCATCCATATCGAGCCATCGATAACGAGACGTCGTTGATCGGGGTCGTGGGCCCGGTCAAAGTCAACCCTTTGACCAAAATTACCGTTTTACCCCTAAACTTAAAATGCTCCGTTTGAGCTCGTTTTAACTCCGATTGAACTCATTCTTTTTGCGTTGCAATCCTTGTTTCATTTCCTATCATCTCAGCCATTTAGATTTGACTTCCAGCCTCATCTCCAAAATTCCAATCTTTAGATCGTTCGATCCGTCGCGTATTTAACGACCGATTTCCAACGGAACCTTTTACAGCTTTATTTATAATTTATTTAGGATCTAAGGAACGTCATAACTTGTGTAGGCTAATTTTTGAGTTTAGTCTTGTGATATCGGATCCTTTGGTACTCGCTTGTGAAATCTGATCCGCCGATACTCGTTCATGTGGTAACCACTATACGAGGTGGGGGTACATTCTAAACCTTTATCTGGTTACAGTTTTCCCTATTCCAAGCATGATTGAGAAATACTAAATGTTGTGATTATATGTCGTGTGTGGGGGTAACTTCTAAACTCTATGTGTTACTGCTTTCCATATTTGATAGTTGAACTCTACGTGTTGTGTTTTTATACTGTGTTTATTTTACAATGGTGATGCTACGAAGGGACTTCGGTCCATAACTGTGCTACGAAGGGACTTCGGTCCATATCTATGCTACGAAGGGACTTCGGTCCATATTTGTGCTACAAAGGGACTTCGGTCCATATCTATGCTACGAAGGGACTTCGGTCCATTTCTATGCTACGTGTTTATATGTGATATGTTTATTTGCTGAACATATATATGATTGATTTATGCAACTGCGTAATGATTGTTTGAATATGGAAAGTATCCCCATGAGTGTATTCAACGCACTCACCCCTATTCTGTACTCACCCTACAGGAGAAAAAGAGAACCTTGACGCGTAGAGAGAGGGGTGTCCTATCAGCTGTGTCCTTTGTCCGATTTTATCTTTAAAGCTATGTTGAAATGATGTTCCACGTTTTTGTAAAATGTTAACTGTATTTCTCAACTTCGTAAAGGATCCTGATGTTTTTCCGCTGCGTAAGGTTCCAAAACTTCTTTTTATCGGTTGATGTTGCAAAACTCCTGTATCTTCTTCTTGCAACGATGTTGCATGCCGTTTTTTCATACTATGCTGCAATGCTGTAACTGCTTTCTTGCAGTAGCTATCTTGCAGACTCAGCTTCCTCAGTAACCTCTGTTGTTGTAAACTGGATAGGGTCTTGTGAGCTTGCAGCAGCAGCATCAACCTCCTCATGAGGTGTCTCTAGCTGTTTAGCAGTTACCTTAGCTTCTCCTTGAACATCCTCTAAGGGTATTGTTTCAACAGTCGCCCCTTCAGAGGTCTTCTTATCCTCAGAGAGTGTTGTCAAAACAACAGCCTCGCCTGAGGTCTTCAGCAAGGACCCCATCTTCAACTGGTCCTGTAACCTCGACAACCTCTGCTGCAAGTATGGGTTCTTGTAGCTCTTGTCGGTTTCTTACAATAGCTTACTTGTTTTCTGAATTCTCCTTTCAAAACAGTCTTCTCACAGTCTGCTGATAGCTTCCTCCAGTATCCTAACTCCTTTCTACTAAGGATACTTCTTCTAGCTTGTTGTTCCCTACAGTATGCTAACCCTTAGAAGTGTTCTTACTTCTTCTAAGGTTGGTTTTCCTTGTTTCTTGGAAAACCATTACATGATCTTTCCTTGATCATGTGATATGGAAACTAGACATCAATACCTTAAGCAAACTGTTCTTGTCTTATTGTACTAGTATTTTGTCTTATCAAGATAACAACTGAAATCTCCCAACATTGAGGCTTTGCGGCAGCGGTTGCTTGAATATTTCCCGATTGGAAAGGATGTCGGTGGTTAGAAAGGAAGCCAGTGGCGATGCGATTAGTAGGATTGCAGAGAATGGCCGAAGATGGACAAGTAAGTTTTCTGATTGCGATTGAGCCCTATATTTCTCTTCTCTTAACTGTAGCCCTAGATATGAGGAGGAACAAAAATTTCCCACTGGATTGTTTAAGAATCGATGATATTTGATGATAAAACTTCATTTTGAGCATTAAAATGTTGGATTACTTGCAATAATTTGTAGAATTTAGGTTCTAGAATCTGTTCATATACATTGTAGCTAGATCACGAGGGTGGATATATAGATCATGATGATGCATGCTTAATAATGATGGTAATGTTGATAACGAGGGATACGTATATAGATCACGAGGGTAGGGTTAGATCACGAGGGTAGATGCTTGATAACGATGGAAATATTGATAATGAAGATAGATTCATAGATCATGAGGGTAGGGATAGATCATGAGGGTAGATGCTTAATAACGAAGAGTATGTTAAATAATGAAGTTAGATATGTAGATGATGATGGTAGCCCTAGATCACGAGGGTATATGCTAAATCACGATAGGAATGTTAGATCACGAGGGTAGAACCTTAGATCACGACAGTAACAATAGATCACGAGGCTACACATTTTGCATAAAAGATCACGAAGCTGCTTCAGATCACGGTGTTAGGATGGATAGATCACGATGGAATTATAGATCACGGTGCTCAATTACAAATTCTTGAATATTTGATTTTTCAGATTAATAATTGTTGTATAAAATATTTGGATTGACTTTAAAAATAAAAATAATTATTAAAATATGTCAACAAGAAAAAATATTAATATCCAATATAATATTAAATTTTAACATAATAATAATAATTATAAATATTATTGTTATTCATGTTTTTTCAGTTAAAATTAATTAATACAATCTAAAAATTGTTTGAAAAATAGTAATTAATATTATTTTTAAAATAACTCAATCAATTAATTTTTCGCAATTAACATACTTGTAAAATACTAGAAATTATATTTTCAAAAAAAGAGAAAGCGGTATGTAATTTCCTAAGTTTTTACACAATCCAAAAGCTAGATTGCATTCGAAAAATCGTAATAGTTCTTACACTATGGTATCGAGTCGCAGATGTAAGTTTTGAACGTCTACTCAGTCATGGTTTATTTCTACTTTTTTTGGGTGATATTATATATACATGTTCTAATAATTGTTAAACAGCTTTTATTGATATGCCACTGCGGAGCTAGTAGTCACTAGATTACCTGTCTGGTGCGCTTATGTGAGAGGCAAATCCAAGTCTTTGACTCGTTGAGCCATTCAAATGATGATGATGATGACTCTACTGTGTTTCAAAGTAGAGTGATTTAGCTGACCCCACTGAGGCGTTTGTTGCCTAGATTACTTGAGGTAGCAGGGTGGTTCGAGAGGCTGAAGATTACGTCGAACTTTGATCCCTTTGATGTTATACAGGTTCCTCTAGGTGAGCAGTTTAGACAGAATGACGCTCATAATTGTGGTGCATTTGCATGTATGTACGTAGAGCGATTTATATGTAGTAGATTTGTTCATCCTAGTATTGATGAGATGGTTGCTCAATATAGGAAACAAATGGCACTTAAGCTTTTTGAGTCGAGTTTGAGTCGAGTACTTAGGTTTATGTTCTACCTAATTATGGGTTGAATGAGTTGTTTTGATGGAATTACTTTGTGGACTTCACTTATTCGTTGAATATAAGCAGGGTTATTCTCGATTGTGGTTTATATATACATTATATAAGTCCTGAATTTGTTGGGTTTCTGATTGTTGGTTATTCTCGATTGTTAGTTATACAATATATAAGCAGGGTTATTGTTGATTGTTGGTTATACTTTATATACGCAGAGTTATTCTCGATTGTGGTTATAAATTATATAATAGATTGTTGGGTTTCTAATTGAGGGTTATTGTCGAACTTGCTATTTGATTATTGGATATGATACCTGCATATTTCTAGATAATAAATTGTTGGATATGATAGATTGTTGGATATGATACCCGCATATTTCTTTGGGCTTTTGAAAGTTGTTTTTTGGAAGTTTCATTTTGAGCAGGAAGTTGTTAAGACAAAATTTTACAAAAATAAAATTTGATGGAGCATCACAAGATTATTTCGAGTATCAAATGCTATTTTTTTTTATTTGTGTACAAATTTGAGTACAAATTTTTTATTTTGAGTATAAATTTTTTCTAGAGTTGGATATATCAATTGTTGTTTAATTGATATACTATGGGCTATATTATATGCCATCTTTACTATGGTTAATGGATGACTGCTACTGCTGCTGGATTTGTAACTACCTTGATATGCTGTTGTTGCTGAGCTGATTGAATGTTTTAATGTGTTGGTGACTCTTCCATGTATCTGGTAAGGTGATCAAAGTGTTGTGTTGTTTTGCTCGTTATGTTTGAAGATGGGCCTTGGATTAATCTTCATTCAATGTTTTGATGAATCTCAAATTGGTTGTCAAGTAAGCTGCAAGGATAATCAGTTGGATTCTTCTTATCTTTAATTACGATATATTTGGAGATTTTGTCTTACTGTTCTTATTTGTTTTATGTCTGGAGATTTTGTCTTGATCCAATTTAATCTTCTGTTCTTATTTTCTATTAAATTATTTTGTAACTTGGAGCTTCTGTTATTTCATCTATTGATTTTGATATATCCTTGTTATATTTTTATTTCTATTTCTTTCATTAGTTCGGTTGATATATGTGTCAACTTTGTGAAGCTATGGTATTATCAAAATGTTGTTATCTTTCTAATGTTGTTATCTTGTCCTCATTGCACAGTGATGATAATCTTGTATTTTGGTAGGCCTTCAAAGTTGATTATTTCTTTGTTCTGAAAATATGTGTTAGAAGTCTTGTCTTTTTCTAGGTATGAAATTTTATGATATTTTTTCTTGTCAATTTTTATTATTGGGATTGCTGTGTTTATTTGATTCTGAGACTATGATCTGCTGGACTGTGTTTATATATTGTTAAAATGTCATTACATTCACATTGGTTTTATCAAGATCCAAAGCTATCAAATGAGTTAAATTTGAGATCGAAGATGGGATGCTCCCATTAAAACTGTTGTTCAACAGGTTTAACACTGAAAGATTTTCCCAAATCGAAAAGTCCAATGACAATGGACCCTGAAAATGATTGAACTGAAGATAAAGACCAGTCAAATTCCTAAGCTTCAAAAGATCAGATAGAAAAGGGCCACTAATACCGTTAGATCTCAGACTCAAGATCTGAAGAGTCAATAATCGGCCTAAAGTGTTGCTACAAATTCTTCCTTTGAATCCAATACCTGGAAATCGAACAACTATGACTCCTCAATTAGTGTACATACTCTCTGTCATCTATATGAATAAAAAGAACCAAAAATTACAGAAAGAAAAGGAATCCACTTTTGCTAATAGTTTCCAACGACTAGCAATCAAGAGTTTTTAGCAATTTATCTGAATATTCTAAAAAAAGTTAGGCTAACAACCAAATTGAATAATTGGTTCTATATAATAAAACAAAAAAACAACCTAATTTAAACCAATTTTTTTCTTCCCACCATCACTGACTATCATCACTTGTTTATACTCAACATTCTTTTTTTTCTTATGACAAAGAAATATAATTTAATAAATTTTGGGTTTTCCAAACCTTTATTATATTCAGGAATTCCATGCATGAAATAAAAAAAACCATGATTTAGCTCGAAAACAATCACTCTCACCTCTTATTCAGAGATCAAACATCTTTCAATCTCAGCCAGCCTACCAACCAATATTCTGAGAATAGAAGAAAAAATATCTGACAGTTACAATTGCAGTTTAATAAGTTCCAAAAAAAGAAGAATATAAAAACACATAAAAAATGTGCATTATTAAAATTTTAGAAGAAAAGTACACTCTCAGTCAGAAACAGTTCTTAATACTAAAATTACACACAGTAATCTACATACCTCATTTTTATTCCTCACTGGTTATAATTGCTCGTTGATCATATGTCCTCTTTGTATGTCCAAGTTTTTTGCAGATGTTGCACGTCTTCGGTTGTCTTTTTTTAGGTTCGACAGGTTGTTGAGCCGATACATTTGCATTTGGTAGCATTATATTTATCGTACATCTTGCACGATTGTGGTCGGTACCCTACATGTCACGCCCCATTTTCTTACACAAACTATCAGAGTTTTCCATTGGGTGTGAAGATAGAAATAACAAGGGACACATCTCATAAACAGAAAGGAGTAAGAGTCAACAGAAGAAAGAGGTAAAGGACGACGTGAAACATTCACATATCAACACTCGGTCTCAATACCGATAACAATCGGTCTCAATACCTATAACTACAACATAACAAAGTAGCGGAAATAAACCATCAAGATCTCACATCCGAAACATGTATCAAATTATTACAAAACGTGAATTTATAAAAACATTGTTTGAAAATGTTTGTGTGACCTCAACCTAAATATACATGTCCAGAGTTAACACTACCTCTCTCCACCTAGGGTTCATCATGCTCATCAGCTCCTGTAATGTGAGTACAAAATAAGGGGGTGAGTGTGTGGAATACACTCGTGGGGATGAAATCCGCATTTTATAACATTCGGCAGATATATATAGATCAACAATATGTAACAATCGGCATGAAGTCATAACACGAAAAATGCATAACAGATATTAGAAATTGCAAGGGACGGATAGGTGCAGAAATTCCCCGTCTTATCCTATAAAACGGTCTCAATACCGCTGGTGTATTTAAAGGACCACCAAACCTCACAGAGTAGTAGAAGGGGGGGAGACAACTTTTTACGGTCCATAGGACTCTCCAACCATGCAATGTGAACCAAAGTCCTTTCACAGTATAAAGTATGGCACAACACGTATATTCACAACATTTAGTATTCCTCATTCATGCTTCGTAATAGGGAAAACTGTAAACACATAAAGATTTAGAAATTACCCCCACCTTGTTCGGTGGTTACCACGTGAGTAGCAAGTACCAAAGATCAGATAACTCAAAGCTCGAGTAGCAGGTACCAAAGATCAGATAACTCAAAGCTCAATCCAACAGGTAGCCTACACAAGTTTACGGTATATCTTAGATCCTTAATATGTATAATTAAAGCTATAAACATTTTCGGTGGAAAAACGATCGTTAAAGATGGATAGATCGAGAGATCTAAAGATTGGGGTCAAAGAAACGATAGGGGTAGATCAGTCTAACTGGCTGAGATGATAGGGAATGAAATTTGGATCACAACGGAAAAAAAATGAGCTCAATCGGAGTTGAAACGAGCTCAAACGGAGCATTTTAAGTTTAGGGGTATTTTGGTAATTTTGGTCAAAGGGTTGACTTTGACCGAGTTCACGAACCCCGGTCAACGACGTCTCGATAAAAACGAACGATGGAAAAAATGGGGTTCGGATCAAAAATGCGGCGTCGCGTGCGCACCCGTCACCCGACGGGACGCGCGCGCACACGCTTCCTAGGCAGCAACCAAGTTTTCTCGGCAGTATCGGGTAGGCGGCTCAGTAGCTGCCGAGTTTTCTCGGTAGCGCATATCGGCGGCTCGGTAGCTCATGCCCAGGCGACCCGGCGCCGGCCCTGCTCGACCAGCCCACTTCCCAGCGCCACCAGCTGCGGCGGCGCCGCCCATCGCCGTCGCCACCATATCCGCCGGAAAGCCTGCACCGCCGACTACTACCTCCGGCTATCCCTCGCTGGGATTCCGATGGTGAATAGTGCCCAGAATTCCGCCGCAAAACCCTTCGATACACACATACGCAAAACCAACCCTAACCTTTCCAACTTCGGCCGGCGACTTCCAGTCGCCGACGACTCTTTCCAGACCCCCGGCCGGCGACCTCCCGTCGCCGGCAACCATCCCCAGCCACCCCAACACACATATTCAGTATATATATACACACGTTCATACACACACACACATAAACACACACCCAACAAACAGCCTTGGCCGGCGGCCACCTACCGCCGGCCACCACCCCCAAGTCCTCGTCGGCGCATCACCAGCGCCGGCCATCAGTTCTCACACGGCAGCGCCACCCAGCGCCGCCCACAACAGCAACAACATACTCACACACACTACACACACACATGCACGACTACACACATACACCTTCCGATCAGCCCCGGCGCCGCCACCCACGACGTCGCCACCCCCCTGGCGTCTCCACCAAACCACCAGCAACTTCTCCGGCGACTGCTCCGGCGAGAAGAGGAGGAGAGAGAGAGAAATCAGAAGAGAGAAAAGGTGGTGGAAATCTAGGATTTAGGGTTTTTCGCCGTTTTTCGGCGAATGAGAAATTAGAATTAAATTTCGAGACCTATCCTAAATTCGTCTTGTCGAGACGTACGTCGTGTGCGAAAATCGGCAGAAACCGACAAAGTTAAAAAATTTCGGCCACCACCGGCGGCAGTGCCGGTGGCGGCGAGCTGGAGACAGAAAATTGGGAAGAGAGAGAGACTTACAAGTTTTCGTCGCTTTTGGCTTGTTCGGAAAAATGGTGATTTTCGAATCGAAAACACCCCTATTTATAGAAAATCCGAAAAACACTATTCACCAAAATATCCAATCTACTGTTCATCGGTTGAAAATTCTGAGTTACTATTTACATAAAAATCCCGTTACTATTCACCGTAAATATCTTCCGATTTTCCGAAACTTTGGGTTTTGCCCTTTCCGTCGCCGTTTGAGCTACGGGTCTCCGATTGACCCCTAGTTTATTTCTATCTTCTCGTTTTTCCAATAGCATCTAATGATATAAAAATATTCTATGTTCCATGTCCAAAAAAAATTTCTATCTAAATCGTGCATTAAACACGTATCTGAAATGCACGTAATAAATTAAACAGTCAAAATATACGCACATAATTACTAAGTCATGTGTTTAAATATTTAATTAATAAATTATGCTTCGTTTTTTGTCCGGGGCGCTACACTGACATCTTGAACATTTTTTAACACGACTCCTGCTACTTGATTCTCCATCTGATGGATATCTTTTCTGCCTAGGACGACCCGCTTGTCTGGGGTTGTCAGGTAGATTGACAGTCATCATGACATTATCTATTTGCTGGGGAATACACCAATCTACAGGGGTCGGAACAGACATTATCAGCTCTGAATACAACTTCTGCAACATCATTATCTTATAATAGTCGGAAACATAGGAACCAAGTAATTGATTTACCTCATTGTCACAAACGTAGAATGATTAGACTAGTCATCATAAAATAAAATAAAATGAAATGTAAAGTAATAAATTGTCTGAGAGCTTTGATTGCATGACTACATGGTATTAAATCCAATTGGAATTCACAATATGTGCATGAGTTTTGCCCCAAATCAACAACATGGTTATGAAGACCGTCCTTCACATTGAACACGGAGCTACTGATCTGAGAAATCTTCATATGTTGACTATCTTGTTGAGCTCCATGTATTCTTTGAAGGATATTTGGACTTAAGCTAGATTCCACAATTGACCATTTCGTACGTTGTTTTGAAAATCATGTTTGAAGTAAGTTGTGAGTAAATTCAAGAAGAGAACAAATCGACAACTTTCGGGCCTATAAGAGTTTTGAATTCAGAGACTGCTGAGTTTGATGTCATAATCTCATACCAACGCACGGGACAACATGCACGAGCCCATCTTCTAACCTTCACTTTTCTCAACTTCTTCCAACCCTTCTTGTTTAATATCTTTATTTGCTCCATATACTTCTTGTACATCTCTCTTGTATAAGAATAAGCAGCTTCTTATACAAGCTCACAAATCGAGCTCCATATGAGCGAAAGTTTAACTCTATGTGCCACGAACATAAACCATGGAATGCCCCTGGAAATACTCCCTCAATTGTATTTTGTATGCTCACATGACGATCTGTTGACAAAAAAATAAAAAAGAATTAGTATCTCAAACTTAATTACTCAAAACAAAGTTCCAAAAAAATATCATTTATACCTGATACAATTATAAGATCATCCGGATGACCATATGTTTTCTTTAGTTGAGTCAAGAACCAATGCCAAGATTCATCGTTCTCTTTATCACCAACATCAAATGCAAGAGGATAAATCTGTTTATTACCATCTTGAGTAGCAACCACAAACATAAGACCCTTGTATCTGTCTTTCAAATGTGTTCCATCAACCACGATTACAGGTCTACAACATTGATGAAATCCTCTTATAGAGGCACCAAAAGCCATGAACACGTACTTGATTGAACTTATCGTCTTCATCTGTTTCAAAACACGTTACAGTACCACGATTTGATCTTCTGAGCATGTACAAGTACGCAGGTAACATCCTCCATGAGTGATCAAAATCACCGTAAATTAAGTTATGTGCATGAAAATGAGCTCTCAGTGCTTTATCATATAGAATCTCAATACCATGGTATGTAGACACATCATCCATAATGTCTCTGGGCTTAATATACGATCATCTTGAAGCAATGAAGGAGAAAAATAAGCCCCAATTATCTTCGATGACAATTGATGAGGTCGGGATGTCATATCTAGGTGGCAGTTATGTGGAGCCTTAAACTTTTTCACTGTCCACAGTCCCTTTTCGGTTCCATTAGCATGCAATAAAAATTGGCATCCTTGTTGTTTACAAACAATCATATATCGTTGCTTGTCAGAACGTTTCACTGCATACTCAACTTGATTCTTCATGTCGTAAAATCTCACACCATACATTAACTGCATTTTGCTATCAAATATAGCCCTAACATCGAGCTTTCTTTCACCATCAACTGGACATACTGAAATAGGATCAGGCACTTCAGTGTGAAACGACACCCCTGGAATAATCCAATCCTCATGCTAATGGTTTGCTAATTCTGGTCCTGACTCATCACTTGAACCATCTTCTCTAATCGAAATGGTTCTGTTTAAAACCATTATGCTTGGATTTTAGAAATAATTTTTTACAATTTTTTTCTTGAAGTTTTAATATAATATTCAATTTCAAAAAATACTTAAAATTGTAAGAAAATATTTCATGTTTTTAAAAAAAAAAATTGAGAATTTTTTAAGTTTTAATTATAATTATATTAGAAATAAAATAGATCACGAAGCTAAACACCCTTGTGATCTATATTTAGCTTCGTGATCTTCAATGAGCTTTGTGATCTATATTTAGCTTCGTGATCTTCAAGGAGCTTTGTGATCTATTTTATCCTTCATTGAACAGATCTTGAAGTTAAACATAGTTCACGAGGGTGTTTAGCTTCGTGATCTATAGATCACGAAGCTAAACACCCTCGTGAACTAAGTTTAGCTTCGTGATCTACAAGGAGTTTCATGATCTATGTCTGGTATAAATTTTTCAATTTTTCACGATTTTTTTGGTTTTTTAAAATCGAATTTATATGCAAAAATATATATCTACATTCAAAAATTATCAAACACAAATATACTACACTTGAAAATAATGATCATCTTACCTCTTTTGAGCACCTTAAGAGATGAAACTCACTACATTACTTGCACTACATTACTTGCATTTTAAGAGATGAATTTTATCTAAAATATGAATTGATACATAGGTATCATGAGATGAGATAAGTAGCATTGAATTGTGGTGGGTAAAATCATTAAAGGCATAGGGTAAGGGCATTTATGACTTTTTATCCTTATTTTGGGTAAAAAACATGTTTTCTTATCAAATGAATATTTTCATTTTTAGGTGTGTAAATTGGATACGAAGGTTTATTTCCACATATCATAATAGTATTGGAACCATGATACCATGAAATTCAAATTCAAAATTAAATGGGAGTATATTGAGAAATTACAATATATACTTACATGTAAATTACTGTTTTACCCTTCATTTGCCATTTTCTATCTTGATAGATTCTAGCCAAAATGTCAAATAACAGCTTCTAATCAATAATTTGGCTAAGATTATACATTAAATATTGGCATCACTAATTCAGTTACTTATATTAAATATTGGGTTTTCTATCTTGATATCTAGCCAAAATGTCAAATAACAGCTTCTAATCAATAATTTGGCTAAGATTATACATTAAATATTGGCATCACTAATTCAGTTACTTATATTAAATATTGATTTTATTTTTTTTTGTGTAAAAAATATTGGATGCTAAACTAATCATCACTGTCTTTGGCAAAAATTAAAAATAATTCCTACTGCTCATTTGCAACTTTAGCAAAAATTAAAATAAATAAACTATTGCGTGGAAATTGCGCACAGCAGGTGCATCTTTACTGTGGGCTCAGATTCCCATCAAAAATTACCGACACAAGTTGCCACTTTAGTCGAATTAAATAAAAAACATAATCAGACCGTGTATTTTTTGGTTGAAGTCGTGCCTCTTTTACTGTGGGCTTGCATGTTCTTTTAAATTCAAGAACATATTTTAAATAACTATTTTAATTTTTTTCATTTAAAAAAAGTTTACAGGTTTGTCGATTTTGTGATTCAATTTGATTTTCAATTCTTTTTCTTTTTCAGACCTAATTAGTTCCCAATCAAATTGATTGAATGATATTATTATTATGCCATCACAGTTTAGCATTTTTTCCAAATTATCTTTTATCACATGTTTATCACATTGTGGATCAGTAGAATAATAGCATTAATAGGCTGATCTTTTTCCTTTCTTAGATGCTTTTGCACACTATAAATAATCCATGTAATTCTACTATGGAGATAGGCAATAAAAATTATATTTTCTTAGTTCTTGGAGTTTAAGGCCACTCGAAGTGCCTATTTTAGATATCATTAACGTATCATTGGTACTTTCTTGGCATCCGAATTTGGAAAACGTCGTCTTCTGAAGATGGCATCTCAAAGATTCTGTCTTGGCTGGATGACATGGAAATTCATTTTGAAACATTTCAGCAAGCCACAAATCGTGCTTATGAGTTCCTCCATAACCAAATGCAGCAGCACATATCCCTTATGGAAAATGTTTAGGGATCACCACAACGATGTTAGCCACCTTTGAATCCTAATACAAGCGACAGTGGCAATCTCAATTTTCAGCCAAAGTTACGATTGAAACCACTTAAATTTTCTGGGGTAGATCCGAATGGGTGGCTTTTTTGGGTTCATGAGTATTTTGATTACTACAAGACTCCAATGGATCAACGGCTGCATCTCGTGGGATTACTCTTGAAAGGTACGGCGTTCGATTGGTTCCGTTATTTAAAGAGTAACAATTTGTTGCGTTCTTGGCCAGATTTTGTGTAGGATTTAAAACACCGTTTTGATCCAGAATATTACCGGGATTACTTTGGGTTATTATCCAAACTAACTAAAAAATCCACGGTTTTGGCATACCAAGAGGAGTTTGAGGCTTTAATGAACAAGGTCACTGGAGCCTCAGAATTCCAATTAATTTCTTTGTTTTTGGCTGGTTTAAAAGCTCTTTTGAGTCGAGAATTGAATTACGACGCCCACGCACCCTCATGTTCGTCTTCTCAATGGTGAGAGAATTGGATGCATCATATTCCGAGCAACTTCATTCTTTTTTGCAGGCTCAATAGAAACCATGGAGTACCACGAGGACTAAAGCATCTTTTATCTCGTCTTCTACTGGGTCTCGTACCACTGCGGCTATTTAGGGTGGTGTGATCGACAACAATCAGCCAAAAGATGTGCCAGTTCGTCGTCTCTCTTTGGCAGAACGTGTGGAGCGACAGAAAAAAGGTTTATGTTTTAATTATGATGGGAAGTGGTTCAAAGGCCATGACTGTGGTAAATTTTTGTTGCTGTGTGACTCGACAGAAAGAGATCCGGACGCCATTAATGGTGATTCCACAGAGGAAATATTGGAGGAAACAATCCTAGCAGGTAATATCTCCAGTTTAAATAGTTTGGCTGGTGCATCACATCCTCGTTCCTTGGGTATTTCAGGTGCCATCAACAAACATCTGGTTTTAGTTCTCATTGATAGCGGCAGTACACACAGTTTTGTCCACCCCCATATCGTGGAAAAACTGAAATTGATGATCGAACCAACATCGCCTTTTCGAGTTTATGTCGGTAATGGGGACTCTCTACTGTGCACTCAGAAGTGTCCTCGGGTTTCACTTATGATGATGCAAGGTACGACTTTTCTACTGGATTTATTTGTGTTAGCTTAACATGGCCCCGATTTTGTACTCGGTATACAGTGGCTACAGCTTTTGGGGAAGGTCACCCACAATTATGCGAGTCTTACCATGGAATTTAGCTGGGAAAACAAACCAGTGGCATTACGTGGCGATACTCCTACACCACAACAATTGTCACTTCACCAACTCTTTCACCTTCATACCTCGCACGAGCCTTGTGAGTATTTCGAATTATTTATGACTCATGTCTCTCATTCCCTGGGCGATGGTAGGGTTATTTTGGTTCTTGCCAAACTATCACCACAAATGTAGGGGGTTCTTCGACATTTTGAAAAGGTTTTTTCCCAACTTACGGAGTTACCACCGCATCAATTTCATGACCACAGGATCCACCTTCAACCGGACACATCTCCGGTCAATGTACGACCCTACAGGTATCCTCAATTTCAAAAAAATGAGATTGAAAAAATGGTCTGTGAAATGTTGTCACAGGGATTGATCTAGCCAAGTAGAAGCCCATTTTCATCCCCTGTTTTACTTGTTATAAAGAAAGACGGCAATTTCCGCTTTTCTGTGGATTACAGGGCGTTGAATGCACTCACAGTGCCAAACAGGTTTCCAATTCCCACAATTGACGAGTTATTTGATGAGCTGGGCCACGCTCATATTTTTTCTAAATTGGATCTCAGGTCTGGTTATCATCAGTTGCGCATGAATAAGCCATATATTCCCAAAACTGTTTTTCGAACTCACGAGGGGCACTATGAGTTTGTCGTAATGCCTTTTGGTATAACAAACACTCCATCAACGTTTCAAGCCAGCATGAATCATTTGTTCATCTTTTTTCTACGTAAGTTCGTTATTGTTTGTTTACGACATTCTGGTATAGAGTGGCTCGGAATCTGACCATGTGGAACATCTGTTGTTGGTTTTACAATTACTTTGTGATAATAAATTTTTCGTGAAGGCTTCCAAGTGTTCTTTTTGTAGAGCTACCATCAACTATCTGGGCCATGTTATTTCCGATGGGAATTTTTTGACAGATGCTGAGAAGATCACGACGATGACTCAATGGCCGAAACTGACTACCCTTAAATAATTACGGGGATTTTTAGGTTTGACAGGCTATTATAGGCGGTTTATTCGGGGATATTCCCTATTACAACACCCCTCATTGATCTTCTCAAGAAAGATGAGGTTAATTGGTCAGAGGAAGCAACCTCAGCGTTCGAAGCCCTCAAACTGGCAATATCTTCGGCGCCTATTTTGTGTCTCCCAGATTTCTCAAAGCAATTTGTTGTTAAGACAAATGCGTAATCTAATGGCATTGGTGGGGTACTACTCCAAGAAAATCTTTAGCATTTTTTAACAAAAAGCTCGGACCACAGATGCAAGCTTCTTCCACATATCACCGTAAATTATTTGCAATCGTGGAATCAATCCAGAAGTGGAGACAATACTTATTGGGGTGCGATTTCATAGTTCAAACGTACCATCGGAGCTTAACAGAATTATTTCACCAGGTAATACAAACTCCAGATCAACAATATTTTATTCAAAAATTACTTGGTTTCCGTTTTACAATTGAATAGAAGTTAGATCTTCTAACAAAGTGGCGGATGCACTGTCCCGACATGATGAATCTCCTCATTTGCTCATAATTTCTTGTCAACTACAGGCATTGTTATTGGATACATTGCGCCACAAAAATAAAACTCTCCCAGATTTAATAGCTTTGTACGAAGAGACATCCAAAGGTATTTTATCTCCACATTTTGTGATATATGGTGGTCTTGTGTATTATAAACACAGGTTATGCTTGGGAGAATCATCTTCGTTGAAATTGGCACTTCTCGAAGAACATCACGCATCCCCGACCATCGGGCACACTGGAATTGATCGAACATTTCATCATCTAGCTACTTCTTTTTATTGGCCAAAAATACAGCGTGATGTCCGTAATTATGTCAGATCTTGCATCATCTACCAAGTCACGAAGTATTCAACCGATCCACCTTCCGGACTGCTTCAGCCACGTCCAATTCTATCTCAGGTATGAGAAGATATTTCTATGGACTTCATCGTGGGACTGCCACATTCCAAAGGGTACACCGCTATTATGGTCGTTGTGGATCATCTCTCAAAATATTATCATTTCGGCCCTCTCCCAACGGCCTTTGATGCACCTCGAGTTGTTTTCCTATTTATTGACATGGTGGTACGTCATCATGGTTTTCCACTTACCATTGTGACTGACAGGGACCCAATTTTTGGACAGAATTGATGACTTTAAGTGGCACCAAACTCAAGCGAAACACGACCTATCATCCGGAGACTGACGGCCAAACTAAGGTCATGAATAGGTGTCTTGAACAATACCTTCGTGCTTTTACCCATCAATGTCCGCATCTTTGGATGAAGTTCCTCCCATGGGCAAAATATTCTCACAATACTACCTATCATGAAGCACTCAAAACTACATCATATCAAGCTCTTTATGGTCGTGCACCATCTTCGCTTGTTCCATTTGTCGCCGGTAGGTCATTTATCTCTTCGAACGAAGAGTTGCTAAAAGACAGGGATGAATTGTTACAACAATTACGCAATAATTTGGAGGTTGCCCAACTCCATATGAAACGTCAAGCCAATAAGAAAATGAAGGAAATAATTTTTAATGAAGGTGGTTTGGTTTGGCTCAAACTCCAACAGTACCGCCAACACTCTGTAGGTTGTCCGTTATCCGCAAAACTTGCCCCAAGGTTTTATGGCCTCTTTAAAATTTTGCAGCGTGTAGGAGAAGTGGTGTATCGCCTTCAACTGCCTGACTCCTCCAAAATCCATCTCGTCTTCCATGTTTCCCTCCTCAAAGTTGTGGGACCTCCAACCGACTCTCTAGTTATTTCACTTCCCAGAGATTTTGTTCAAGGTCTACCGTGTGTCCGCCCAAGTCGTGTAGTCGATGGCAGGATTGATCTCTTTCAAGGAAAACCTCAAGAACAGTGGTTGTTGGGATAATTCAGTAGTTATCTTGATAAGACAAAACTGTATGCACAATAAGAAAAAGAACAGTTTGCTTAAGGTATCAATACCTAGTTTCTATATTGTACGTGATCATAAGCTTATTTCTCTCTTGTGAAAAGATCATGTAATGGTTTTCCAAGTTATAAGGAAAATCAACCTTAGAAGAAATAAGAATACTTCTAAGGATCAGCAAGTTGTATGGAACAACAAGCTGAAAGAAGTATCCTTGCTAAAAAACAGATAGGATACTGCAAGAAGTAGTTAGCAGACTGTAAGGAAGCTGTTCTGAAAGTAGATCTCAGGAAGTAGAAAGCTGCACAAAAGAAAGAAGGAAGCTTGAAGCAGGAAGCTGCCAGCAGTTAAAAAGCAGGATGCAGGAACAGAAAGCTAATGAGTATCAGGAAGCTGGCGCGGAGCGGAAAGCAAACAGACAGAAAGATGGTTGCAGGTTTCAGGAACAGGAAGTTGTTCTGAAACAGAATCCTGATATGAAACAGAAAGAAGCATGGAACCTCATCCTGAGTAGCAAGCAAGAAGAACCTACTGCTGGTTACAGAGGAAGTAGGAAGTAGCCAACAGATTCTTTGAAAGATAAGACGCTACTCTCCTTCATACAGTATCAGGAAGAACATGCAACGTAAAGAGAAATAAAGCTAACTGACATCAAGTAACCGTTGCATGAACTCCGGTCATAGACCCATACCGACTAGACAGGTCAGTAGGAATGTCAGAAAGGTCCAGAAGCAAATAGTGGACGCATTAAATGCTCATGTTAGGAGCAACCTAAATGCATTTAATGCGACTACAAAGAAGATCTTGGAGATCAAAACTTGAACTCAAATGGGAGAAGCATTCCTCTTCAACGGATACTTCCCAACGGACATATTCTCAAGATCTACAAATAGAAGGTGTGGCTGATTGAAGAAATTGTTGAACAGAGTCAAGAGGAAACTCATATACTTTCCAAAGCTTCTCAAGTTTTTACATGTTCAGCCACTCAACCTTCTAGGAACAGTCTACAACAACAAAGGAGCTCTCAGAGATCAAGACTGCTGCTCACCAGTTGAAGAACCATTTTCTTTTAACCATTGTGTTGTGTGTGCTGGGTTATTTTAAGTTTGGTGTACTTAGTTGATAGATTTTATCCTTGCTAAGTTTGTTAGTCTTGTGTAGGCTATCTTTCCCTGTGTAGGAGTGTGTTCCCTGTATGGGAGTTTGTAAACCATGTGTAGGATTAGACCTAGGAATCTGGGATTCTAGTAGGTATAACTAGTTTTGGAAGAGGTTTGTAAAGACGAGTCTTGTAAAACAAACTGACCATAACGAAGTTCTTCCTCTGAGAAGGAGTAGAGTGGACGTAGAAGGGTTATACCACCTTCGAACCACTATAAGTCATAAATGTTTACTGCTTATTTTATTTGCTGCATTACATTAATAGCATATCTATCTTGTTGCATTTATCATAAGCATCCTGATAAACGTGTGTTGTAGAATCATATTTGGAAAAAAAAACTGGTTTTCATCAGAAACTCTATCAAATTTATTCCGATGCGTTGCATTTTGATACCGGGACAGTAACCTAATTTTGCCTAGGGCCAGGTTACTGGTTCGAGATAGGATAATGTTCTCTTGAGTGAGACAGAAACCTGTTATTCAGGTATATGTTTTAAAAAGTGTTTGAAAAATCGATAGAGGTTCATTCATCCCCCCTCTGAACCTCTGACCACTTGGGTCCAATAGTGGTTGATCATTTGGGATGGAGGTGATATTTCTGATTCATCCTGGGAGCCCGTCGATATGCTCAAGCTTTAGTTCCCAACTCTCCGCCTTGAGGACAAGGTGATTTTTTATGGCGAGGGGGATGATACGATTATTATGCCATTATAGAAAGATGATGATGAACAGCCAGAAGCTTCCATTGCACGTGATCCTCCACCGCTGCTACTTCGTCGAGGATTACGTGACGGCCGACCTTCAACTCGGTTACATGGATATGTTTAGCATCTTTTCCATAATTATCTTTTATCACATGTTTATCACATTGTGGATCAACAAAATAATACCATTATAGGCTGATCTTTTTTACTTTCTTAGATGCTTTTGCACACTATAAATAATCCATATAATTCTACCATGGAGGTAGGCAATAAAAATTATCTTTTCTTAGTTTTTGGAGTTTAAGGCCACTCGAAGTGCCTCTTTTAGATATCATTAACGTATCATTGAACCATTAAATTTAATCAAGTTTCACAAACATTTGAAAAAGGCATGGAGAAAAGAGAAAAGGGAGCCAATTATGAAGTGGAGGATGAGGAAAATGATCGCATTTTTTTTTCTACTCTTACGTTTACATTAATATAAGAAAATCCAAAATTGAAATTTGGAACTTTGTTTGAGAAATGCTATGTGACTAAAATTTTTGTAATCTTTATATATAGAAAAACAAGAACAATATAAAAAAAAAAGTAAGGTAAGAATTTTTCCACCTATAAGCCACATTCTACTTCTAGAAAAAAAATTATATGTATAATATTTAATGTAAATGAAATTATTAAAATACATGTTATATAATTTATATGTACATATATTTATACATAATTGAGAGTTAATGTGATTGACTTTCCTTTGAAGTTATACATAATATATTTAATGTAATTGATTTAATTCAATTAATTAAATGAAAATGAAAGTCAATTTCATTTGACGAGAGAAATGATTCATTAATTTATGATTAGATTAATTGATTCAATTCAATTATATGAAAAGGAAAGTCAATTTTCTTTGGCGAGAGAAATGATGCCTTAGTTTCTGATTGGTCTAATTGATTTTGTTGACTTTGTTGACGTCAGATTTTGTAGAGTACAAAATTTTAGCCAAATATCCAAAATATCAATCTGGCTCAAAGAAATTGAACCGAATAAAGAGTAACAAAAATGAATAAAATAAGAAAGCATTGTGCCCGGTGCCTACTCAGGCAAATTTGTTAGGCTAGTTCTGGCCGATCAGTTTTGGCCGGACAGAATGTTTTTTATATAAGAATTGAGAGAAAATCTCGAATTTCTTGAATATAATGATTTCGAAACCCTCTTAAATGAGGGTTAGAGCCCTATTTATAGGCTAAATGTAATGATATGAAACTTAGTGAATAAGACTCAAATCCCCCAATTTTAGGGTCTAAATAAGGAAAAATCGGGTTAAAATCTATCTAAATCGGATACGATTTGATCTTGATTTGTTTCCTTTCTTGAAGACTCTTTCTTGAAATAAACTAAATCTTTCCTGCTCTCCTTGTGACGATGGCCTCAATTTCTGGCCTTCCAACTGATCCCTAAAAATAACCTGGCCATGGATCCCCATAAACGACCTAGCCGGTTCGGTTTCCCCTAGGCTCGGTTATGGCCTTCTACTTGATCTCTAGAAATGTCTTGAGTAATAACATTTCTGGACGACAACAACTACAACACCTGAACTCAGATCAATCGTGAGCCAAACCTAGTAGTCGAATGGACATGGCCACAGACCCGCCTGGCCGGGTCAGTCCTGGCCGGATCGGACACCGGTGGCTCGGCGTCCTACTTAGTCCTGGTCGGGTCGGATCCCGGTGACTCAGTATCTAGCCAGCTTGGTCCTGGCTGAGTTGGCCCTCGGTTGTTCGGCGCCTGACCGGGTCGGTTTGGTAGGGGCCAACAGATTCAATTCAATTATACGAACAGAAAAGTCACAATCACAAGAAAAGAGGTATGATGAATTAATTTGATTTGATACAATAATTTTACAATCCATATGGATAATTAATTTGTAACACCCCAAATTAAAATTTAATTTGAGTACGTAAAATATAGCAAGAATTTTCAAGAATTGAAAATGAGATGTAAATAAAAGTAATAGTAATATAAATAAGTAAAAATTATTAAAAAGAAATAAAATTAAAATTTATTATATATAAGTATATACACACGCACACAACGTGTGTGTATATATATATTTAGTTTATTTATTTAATTATGCACAAGTAATTAAGCAAATAAGAAAAACCAAATTCATCCTTAGTCATCACAATACCTCACGCCACCTAGCCCTTTTTCTCTCTCCTCACCAAAATGAGACAACACACAGGATGACTCCCCCATTTAATTGCACGCTGGAAAGGGAAGATAAGGGAGTAAAAGAAAAGAAAGAAAAGAGAGAGTCCACAACGCACAGCTTCTTCCTCTCGTATCTCTCTCTCACCAGCCTTCTCTCTCTCATGGTTTCTCCCTCATTTTCTTTCTCTCTCTCTATATCTCTCTGCTGGTGTTGTGTGTGTATGCTGTTGTTGTTTGTGTACTGTGTTTGAGTGTAGTTGTTGTTGTGGGTGTGTGCAAGTGCTGCTGTGCGTGTGTTGTATTGCTACCCTAAAGCTGCTGCGTTTCTGCCGGGTGAAGTTTCGGGCTACCGTCGGGGGATGCAACAGGTGCTGGACAGCAACGGGAGTGCGCACGCATGGGCCGGTGCCGGGGACTTGCGCTGGGGGCCAGCGCCAGGGGGGCCTAATGTCCTGTTATTGTTATTGCGCACAGGTAGCGCTCGACACGCCGTTTGAGGCACTTTTAAGGATAGGACTGGAAACCTATTATTTTCACAAATACTAGAGAGTATAGGGAAAGTCTTCACTAAGTTTGGTGGTCATTCAAGGTCGGAGGACCGAGGAGGAATTTTGTGAAGTCGGAGCTACGTTTCAGCATCCGAATTGGAAATAGTTGCGGAGTAGAAGGTCTAAACAAAAGTATTTTCAAGAACTGCTCATATAAGGTGTTCTTCAATGAGTTGAGAATGTTCCCACCAACTATCGTCTTGAAACGAGTCCGTTTAAGGGGTATACGGCATGCCGAGTCTAAGAGTGGCAGTGTGCAGTGGCAGCAAGTTTGGGCTAAGTGTGAAGGAGTTTGTTTTACAAGTTTAATTAAGTGTGCAAAGGGCATTCTTTACAAGTATAATTATTTGTGCAAGAGGTTTATTTTACAAGATTAATTACTTTGCAAGAGGGGTTTACTTTGCAAGATTAGTTTCCCTTGCAAGATTAAGTTTTATGCAAGTTTACTCAACTTTGCAAGTTTAATGTTCTTTGCAAGCTTAATTATTTTTACCTTGCAAGTTTAATTTTAAGGACTTATGTCATCGAACTCTGTCTAAAAATATTTTTCAATTCGAGTTCTAATTCGAGATATAAGTAGTCCCTTTAAGCCGTTAAGATGATTTATATATATATATATATATATATATATATCTTGTAGGAAACGTAGATGAAGAACCCCATTAGTTCCCTGAAACGTAGCAGTTTTCCCAAGATACCACGTGATTGAGGTGAAGGAACGAACTCAGGATTTAAAGAATTGAGCTTCACGAGGGTTACCACAGAACGAGGTGGGGATAAATTGCTTGTATCACATTTATGTTTTCCTTGTGAGTTAACGTGAAGTTATGTACCTACGTGAAACATGTGTTTATTCGATGGACATTACATTATATGTTTACTACGAGATGCAAACGAACATATGTTAATTGCAAAGTGAATGGGTGTATTTACAATGAACGTGTTTACGTTAATTAAAGTGAAGAAATATGTTTAAGGTGCACTCAAATGTGTATTGTTTGCAATGTGAAGGAATGTGTTTGTATTTATAAAATGTTTATCAACGTGGCTAAAGAACCACAAAATGTTATACAGCGGTTCAGAACCGCAATACAGTGGCTCAGAACCACAAAATATTATACGGCGGCTCAGAACCACAATACGGTGGCTCAGAACCATAAAAATGTTTTTATAGCGGCTCAGAACCGCAATACGATGGCTCAGAACCACAAAAATGTTTTCATGGCGGCTCAGAACCGCAATACGGTGGCTCAGAACCATAAGAATATTTTCATGATGGCTCAGAACCGTAATCGGTGGCTCAGAACCACAATAATGTTATACGGCAGCTCAGAACTGCAATATGGTGGCTCAGAACCACAAAATATCATACGGCGACTCAGAACCACGATACGGTGGCTCAGAACCACAAAATGTTATACGGCGGCTCAGAACCGCAATATGGTGGCTCAGAACCATAAAATGTTTTCACGGTGGCTCAAAACCGCAAAGTTTTCCAAGATGGCTCAGACCCGCAACTATGTGTTGATGAATTATATGTCTATGTTTCCTTTTATGTTTTTAACTGCTCACAAGTCCCACCCACTGAGTGTTTTCATGCACTCACCCCTTTATGTCTAAAATATTTTTAGCTTAAGGAATCCTTCAGCATGGTGCACGAGTGGTGGATGCTGGTAGCTAATGTTCTAAAGGTTGCAAAAGAGTTTTATTTACAGTGTTTTTATTTTATGAAAATGTAATTCATAATTATTCTCAATTTCGTTTATATTTATAGTTCTTAAAAGGGTGAATTTGTATAGAAGATGATCTTGAAATCTTTTGGGAAAGCTTAGTTTGCAAGGTTGTACAGTTTTAGTTGTATAATTATAAAGAAAAATATCTTTATTCCGCTGTGTACGATTCACGTTTTATAAAACAGGGATGTTCGAACTGACTTATCTTTATTCGCAAATTTTAAATTACCTTTAGAAATACATGTTTTGTGGAGTTGTTGGGCGCCCAAATAAAAAAAAATTATTAAACTTTGATATTCTACAGTAACGTAAAACAAGGCATTACAAGATACATATCAATCAATTGATTGAGATTCATCATACCAATCAACCACTTGCCAAAAATATATTTGGAAAATATACATATTGGCCAATATATAAAGATGATATGATACATATCGCCAAATACATATCACCGCTTCTGTATTCTGTCATCGTGTTTTCTCTCCCATGTTTTTTTCTCATCATTATGGCTCTTTTATTCAACATCTTGAGAGATGTTTATCCTTCCAAAACTCTTTGGGCACTAAAATTCCGTTTAGTGAGGGCCTATGAAATATCAACTTATGGAAATCGTGGTGGTACTTTTAGTTACGAGACAATTTTCCGTGATAGAAAAGTAAGATTATATTACATTATTTTAATAATATTGAAACAATATTAGATGTTATATATGTTTGAATTTTGGATCATATCATATAATTCATTGTAATAATGTTGTAGGATTCAACAATTCATGGATCCATCCACTGCCCGTATATTAAGAAGTTCATGGGGATGCTGAATGAGGGAAGCCTTTATATCATTTCTAATTTAATAGTGGCAGATAACAGTTTTAAATACAATACATCCATGCACAAATATAAATTTCATTACCTATAAATATTGTACATTGATTTAAATCAAATATTAATACTCTTATTGTGTTGTTTATTTTTAGATGTCATTGAAAAATTGGTTGCCATTGAACCACCTCAAATTAAGGAGTTGAGATGGTCCTAAAAGGACCATGGAGATTGTTCTTGAAGATTTGGAGTACAAATTCTCGATTTTAACTATTTTATGATTAATTATGATTCTAAAATTCTAACAATATATAAATATATATTGACTCTATCGAATTAATTATTTTATAGGAAATGTCGAATCACCCACACTCTATGGGATGACTTCATTGATAGGATTCTACCTTTGATGAATGAAGGATCTCATGATCCCATAATTATTGTTCTTCAAATGTGTATAGCAAAATCCTGGAAAAGTAATTGCGTATCTTTTTTTGTATATTTATATTTTTATTATGGAATTTACTTTATTTATTTAATTATTTAAATGTAGCTAAAGTAATGATTTCCAATACTTACTATGTCACAGATAATAATCAATGGTTCGGATAAAAAAAAGTGTAGATTTTCGTAGAAGGTGGGATGGATGATTTGTTTAATTTAGTTTGGTTGATCGTTTATTGTGCTCATTTTTTTTTTTGTTATTTTTTAATAGTGTTGAAAATAATGTGTTGATAGTCGAAACATACATAGAGAGAGTATTTTATTGATTTTCATAACTCTGGTATATGTATGTGTGTGTATATATATATATATATATTTTTTTTTTTTTTTTTGATCCATCAACACAAATAACTCAATTATTCCAAATTTAAGAAAAATTATATTATCAACCCATCATACATCCTAAAATCTCCTAATCATCAATTTAAAAGAATATATATTTTGAAAATTCGAATTAACCCAGTATTCAATCAATTTAAACTAAGTTAAATAGACCAAACCATTACACCAAACGTTTGTTTGCAGTATTAAAAAAAAATAATTGAAAAAATAACTATTAATTTTATAATTTGTAATGTTTATTATTTATTGATTTTTATTTTATATTTTTAAATTCTTAAGTATAATTTCAAGCTTAGAACAAATATCTTTTAGGTCTCACATTGTAATTTATTCCTATAGTCGAAACTACTAATAATCATTATAAATAAAACTACTCAAATGTATCAAAATTAAAAAAAAAATTGATTTTATATTTTACTTTTTATATGAAATATAAATATTAAAAATTAAAAAAATATATTTGATATATTTCATGCATTAAAAATGAACTTTTAAAGAATCTATATATATATATATATATATAATAACAGGATCATAGCTAAAATTAGCAGGTCCAATTTTCCCACCCATTATGTTTTCAAAAAATGGAAAATAATATAAAGAAAAAGGAAAAAAAAACAGAAAAAAAAACAAGAAAATATGATTGGTCAGAAGGGTAGACAAGAGTGGAAAAAAGGAGGGTGCCTATTGGTGGGAGAGGTGTATATATATATATATATATATATATATATATATATATATATATCTATATATATATATATTACAAAAAGTTTTGAGCTACCATAATTAATGAGTATAAATAAATTTTTAATGTATAATACATCAATTTAATCATCTTTAATTTGATATCCATATTGCATATAAAAAAAATTGAATTTTTTTTGGGGTTTGATTGATTTTATTTGTTTAGAACATTTTATATTTTTTTGAGAATATGTTTTGAATGATTTACTTTAAACATTTTTTTATAAATCTAATACTTTTCAAGAAAATACGATTATATTTATTATAAGTTTATAAAATCTTATAATATTAAGTATACCTATATATAAATATATGTTTTTGACTAAATATCTATATTTATTCATATAATAGGTAGTTAAGAATAGAAGATCTATTTTTTCCATCAAAATAATTTTCTTTTGTCTTTTCAATTCCAGCCTCATTAAACATTCTTTGGAAATAAATATAATTTATAGTCAATTTATTAATCTGAACAGCTGAAAAATTCTAAATTTTTTGTATAAATGATATATAAAAACCTTATAAATTTTTTTGACAACCTCGAAAATTTAATTTTAGTTTTCATGTTCTCAAGTCTTGAATAAATAACAAAATCACATGTTAAAGGTTAAATTTATGAAAAGATAAATCTTTGGGAAATAATGAAACAAAAAAATTATGAAGTAATAACAATTATTATTATTATTATTATTATTATTGTTGTTGTTGTTGTTGTTGTTGGTGTTGTTACAAATTATATATTTTACAATAATAAATAATAAACTGCGCATCGCGTGGATGTATTACTAGTGTATATATATATATATATATATATATATATATAAAGAAGACCTTTGGAAGAAATTATAATTTTGCCATTTTCCCTTCCAAAGTTTTACAATAAAATATTATTATTGATTTTAGAAAAAACTATATTATATTTTCTAAACTAGTAGTACTCCCGAGCAATGGGTGATTTATTATGTATTATTACAATATATACAATTTGCAGTAATATAATAAAGTTGCTATATTAAAAGGTTATTCATGACATCTTATTATTTCGAAATTTGTAAAAATCAGTATTTTTTATTGATAACATCAATATTCAACAATTAAATATGAAAATAAAATTGAACATAATATAATAATAGTTTTTTGTTTGTGAGTTTTAATTTTTGAATAATTAAAAAGTGATTAATTATACTTACTAATATGTTTTGTTCATATTTTTGTTCCTTTATATCTTATAATTATTTTTAGAATTTATAAATAATTTTCTGCATTGTTTTTAAATGGATTTGTTCATAATTTTAAATTTTAAAACAATATTTCTTAGATTTTTGAAACCATTTTTCAGATTTTTTTTTTTGGAAAATATTATAGTTTTTTAAAATAATTTTTAGATTAATTATATCTATTTATTTGAAATAATTTTGAATAGATTTTATCAAATATTTTTATTATTTTTATTTAAAAAAATTTATTCAATTTATTGATTTTTATATCTTACACAATTAATATTACATATATATTTGAATTAATTTTTAAATTTTATTTGTTGATTTAAGATTGTTAGACTTAATCTCACAACCTTATTATTATTATTATTATTATTTGTGCTACCCGAACTTCTCACCACTCACTGATCAATGCACTTCATGCATCATATGCATCTCTTATTATTTATGTGCTACTTGTGAACTTGCATGATTATATATTACTTTTAAATATTAAATTATTACGTGCTATTACATAATTTGTGATGAGAAAACCTTATTATAATTGTTGGGACTCTAATGATGGTTGAGTGCATAATGTAAATTATTTAATTAATAGTAGTATAAATTATGAAAGAAAAATAAACCTAAAATCTAATATATATAAATATATCACACACGCACACAATATATATATATTTAGATATGTGTGAATTAATATATGAATATTCAAATTAGAAGTGACCGTATATGTATATATATAACAAGTGCCATTAACATGTATATATTTATATATATTATATACAAATGCTATTAATATATATATATATATATATATATATATATATAAAATATGATTGTAAGTGACATGCAAATAAGTTGGCAGAAATGGAACCTAGCATATCAATATTATTATTATAATAAATATAATATAACAATAAAATAAAAAAAATAAAAAAATAAAAAGGGGGAAAGCTTACCGTGGAAGTTAATTGGGAGGCGGTGGCTGAGACTTAAAAGCATATATATATTTCCATTCTTTTGCGAATAACAGAGAACAACCCCATTCAAGTTATATGCTCCTGTAATTAGAAAAAAAAAACATATTTATATTTGGCTTGTGAAGTTTAATCGAAGGAAGACTATCATATTTAATATTAAAAAAGTTTGAGAGGTGATTTAGAAGCTACATCTAAAATTTTTGAAGACCAAGTAAGTAGAAATTTATTACAACTACAAAGCATAAAATAGTATTTTGTGGATTAATTGTGTTAATTGATGATACATGTATACTACGTATTTTATGAGATTTGATTTGTTGTTTAGTGGCTATCGTGAAATAAATGAACTTGTGAGTTCAACAATTATTATGAAATGAATTTGAGATTTGAACGGTTATTGTGGGTTGAAGTTGTGAGTCCTATCAAATGATGTGTTTTGACAACAAGGGGATGAAACTTTTTGAGTCATATTTATATTGGTCACGTGATATTGTGTGCATGAAATTGGTGTTGTGTGCACGAGGTTGGTGTTGTGTGCACGGAGTTGGTGTTGTGTGCACAAAATATTTTAAAAATGAACTAGTTGAGTGTTTGAGTGGTAGATTAGATATGAAATAGGTGATTTGAGAAGTGGATTCATGGGAAAGAGTTGTAAAGAATCATACTATCACATATAATTTCTGCTTACTGAGATTTATTTCACATAATTTATACTTTCTAGGTAACCATGATGATGTGTAACATTATGGACGTACCGGGCAAGCTGTGAAGCTCCTACAGGGTTTTGAGCACCCGTGTACATAAATGACGACCTGTTGGGTATGATTATGGTCTATGCTACTTTTACTTTTAGATATTAAGTCTCGTTTGGACATGTTCTGTATTATATAATATGATGTGTACTAATGGTTAATATGAAAATTGTTCGTGAGTTGCTGACTTGTTGAAACTTCTTTTATATGAATGTGAACAAAGTAGTTTTGGGTATGAGATAATATTATGTTGAATAAAAAAAGTAAAAAAATAAAATATAGCAGGTTTTTAGATTGTGTTATATTTCAAATTTGTTCTATGTGCGGTTGAGTAAGTGTGGTCATGACAGAGTGGTATCAGAGCCTAATTGATGGTCCTGTAGACTGTCTATGTACATGGGCTCAAAACTTTGGGAGCGCAGCTATGCTAGTAAGATATTTTAAATTTTATTTATTCTATATGCATCATAAATTATATAATTGACCATGTGGTGTAGGATCGTAGTGTTATTATACAAATATGGTAAGTGGTGAAGGTGAGAGTAGTGGGATGGAAAGAACTCCTGAATTTGAGACACAAGCTGTGGATGTCGAACGTGATGTTATTATTGCACGACTAGCAGATTTAGTTGAGCGACAGTCTCAACAAATCCAAAAACTTATTCAACAAAGAGACGTTGATAGGCAACCACGTGATGAAGCTAATCAACCACAGTCCCGAGTAGAACATACTGAAAATGGTTTGTGAGCAATTCCGAAAATTGAACCCACCTACCTTTGAAGATGCTAAAGATCCTTTAGTTCCAGAAGATTGGCTGGGAACCCTAGACAACATGTTTCAATACAGTAGAATTCCTGAGATAGAGAAGGTTTTGTGTGCATCATTTATGCTACGAGGTAGTGCTGGACACTGGTGGGATACCGTTAAAAGCATTAAAGACGTTACCATTATGACTTGGCAGAGATTTAAAGAATTTTTCAGAAATAAGTATTTCACAGCCTCAGTCAGGATAATGAAAATGAAAGAATTTATACAGTTGAAATAAGGAACTATGACTGTTACAGACTACCTCCATAAGTTTGAACAATTATCCAGGTTTGCTGAACATATGGTTAGTACTGAAGCTCTGAAGGTGGAGAGATTTCTTGAGAGTTTAATACTCGAGCTTTATAGGTATGTTAGTATGGCAGGAATCCAGGGTATGACTTATTCTCAAGTCGCAGAGAGAGCACATATCGCAGAACAAGCTGAGATACGGATAAGACAGGTACAAGAGGCTCACCGTCAGTTTCAATAAAGACAAGCACCATAGTGGAGTGGGGATAACAAGAAGAGACCAGTTCAATTTCAAAGACCGAGACCTGATTTTCAACCTAAATAAGGACAGAGACCAGAACAAGATGCAGATAAACGTCTTAAGATCAATCAGAGTAGAGTACCGCCGCCACCACCACCATCGTTATGTTTAAATTGTGAGAGATCGCATGTTGGAGTTTGCTATTTAAGCCCAAGGAATAGTTATTCTTGTGGACAAAAGGGATATATAGCCAGTAGGTGTCCAAACAATAGTAAACAAAAAGATCAAGGGAGAGTTCCAGCACGAGTTTTTACGATGACCAAGGAAGATACTGAAGACAATCCAATCGTCACAGGTAAACTCTCTATCTTTGGTATTGCAACCTTTATGTTATTTGATTTTGGAGCTACTTATTCATTTGCATCCACTAAGTATGTGAGGAGATTGGGTGAACTACCTACCCTAACAGAAGCTAAGTTTGATGTGATGATTCCATCTGGTGATTCGAAACAAACCAATCAAATTCTACGAGGATGTATTATTTTGATAGAAGGTAGAAAATTATGTGTCGATTTGATTGTACTAGATATGAATGATTATGATGTGATATTGGGTATGGATTGGTTATCAAAATATGGTGCTACAATCGATTGCCAGAAAAAGAGTATTACATTTCAGCCAGTAGGAGAGAAACCTTTCTCTTTTGTCGGATTAAAGAAAAGTTTCAAATTTCCAGTGAGAGTCAGCAACTAGAGCACAAAGATTACTAGAAAGTGGTTGTGGTTGTTATTTGGTAAGTGTAATGAATATCGAGAGACAACATTGCTCGACTGTCAGTGAAGTGCCAGGTCGTGAAATAGAGTTTGTGATTGAACTACAACCAGGGGTTTCTCCTATATCTAAATCACCGTATAGATGACACTTGGTGAGTTGAAAGAACTGAAGATACAGTTACAAGAATTACTTGACAAAGGTTTCATTCGACCTAGTTTTTCACCATGGGGAGCACCTGTTTTGTTTGTTTGAAAGAAAGATGGTACATTTAGAATGTGTATAGATTATCAAGAGTTGAACAAAATCACAATCAAGAATAAATATCCTTTACCTCGAATTGATGATTTGTTTGATCAACTTCAAGATGCATCCATCTTTTCAAAGATCGACTTGCGATCAGGATACCATTAGCTGAAAATTAAAGAGGAAGATATTCCTAAAACTGCATTTAATATGATGTATGGACATTATAGGTTCTAGTGATGCCATTTGGACTGACAAATGCTCCAGCAGCGTTCATGGACTTGATGAATAGGATATTTAAAGACTTTTTAGACTGATTCCTTATTATATCCATTGATGATATCTTAATTTATTCCAAGGATAAAGAAGATCATATAGTGCATTTGAGGTGCGTATTGGAAGTCTTGAAAGAAAAACAGTTATACGCAAAATTCAAGAAATGTGAATTCTAGTTAAATCAAATTGTCTTCTTGGAACATGTGATATCTAGAGTAAGAATTTCAGTTGACCTAAGTAAAGTTGAACTATTGATAACTGGTCACAACCAACAAATCCATCAGAGGTGCGTAGTTTTCTTGGTTTAGCAGGATATTATCGAAGATTTGTAGAAGGATTATCCAAGATTGTCTCTCCATTGACATAACTAACTAAGAAGAATGTGACTTATAAGTGGACTAAGGTATGTGAATAGTGTTTTCAGGAATTGAAAAAGTGACTGACATTAGTACCTATCTTAGCAATCCGAATAGGAACTGGAGGCTTCAAAGTATATAGTGATGCTTCGAAGATTGGTCATGGTTGTGTGCTGATGCAGAATGGTAAAGTGATAGCATATGCATCCCGACAACTGAAAGAATATGAGAAGAACTACCCTACCCATGATTTAGAGCTCGCTGCAGTGGTATTTGCACTAAAAATTTGGAGACATTATTTGTATAGAGAACGTTTCGAGATCTACACTGATCATAAGAGCCTGAAATATATTTTCACCCAAAAAAAGTTGAATATGAGACAACGAAAGTGGTTAGAACTTGTAAAAGATTGTGTCATCAAGTATCACCCAGACAAAGCTAATGTGGTGGCAGATGCATTAAGCCGAAAGTCAGTAGAAAGAGTAGCAACAATGACCTTAATTCAGAAGCCCGAGCTACTTGACCTACAAATAATGAATGTGGAAATCGTTGATCACGAACTAGTAGAAGTAAAACTTACAACGCTAACACTCAGACCTACTTTGCTGGATATAATCCATCAAGGGCAAAAAATTGATGAATATTCTGCTAAAGTGAAGAAAGACATCATTTTAGGAGAACCATCTGACTTTCAGTTAATGGAGAATAGTGTACTTCGATACAGAAATCGATTATATGTGCCTATTGTGGATAAGATTCGTGAAAACGTGATGACAGAGGCATAGTCGGCACCATATTCAATCAATCTAGGAGCCACTAAAATGTATAGAAACTTGAAATTGCATTACTTGTGGCTGGGTATAAAGAAAGATATTGCACGGTATGTAGAACTGTGTTTAACTTGTCAGCAAATTAAGACAGAACATCAAAGACTTGCAGGAATGTTGCAACCCTTGTTCATTCCGGAGTGGAAATGGGAGAATATAACTATGGATTTTGTCATAGGTTTACCCAAGACAGTTAAATGTTATAATCCAATGTGGGTTATTGTGGATCGATTAACTAAATCAGTCCATTTTCTTCCGATTTGTACCACATATCCTGTGGACCGTTATGCTCAAATGTATATACAAGAGATTGTCAGGCTCTATGGTGTACCACTTACTATTATTTCAGATAGGGACACCAGATTTTTGTCTGCCTTTTGGAAGAGCTTACACAAAGCATTAGGTACTCAGTTATCTTTCAGTATTGCGTATCATCCACAGACAGATGGACAATCGGAACGAAAAATATAAATTTTGGAAGATATGCTGAGAGCTTGTGTGTTAGATTTCAAGGGTCAGTGGAATAAATTTCTACCTTTGATAGAGTTTTCTTATAACAATAGTTACCAATTCACTATCAGAATGACTCCGTATGAAGCACTCTATAGTAGAAAATGTCGATCTCCAGTACATTGGGACGAAATCGGAGAGGAAAATTTTGGGTCCAAATATGATTCAGGAGATGAGTGAAGCAGTGGACCAGATTCGAAAAAGAATGAAGACTGCTCAAAATCGACAGAAAAGTTACGCGGACAAAAGAAGAAGAAAACTAGAATTTGAAGTGGGTGATCAAGTGTTTCTGAAAGTGTCTCCAATGAAAGGTATAATGCATTTTGGGAGGAAAGGAAAACTTAGTCCAAGGTATGTTGGATCATTTCCTATTATTGAAAGAGTTGGTGATGTCGCTTATAAACTTGATTTGCCTGCATCAATGTCTCAAATACATAATGTGTTTCATGTGTCTATGATAAGAAAATACATCTCAAACCCATCTCATGTTTTAAACAAAGAGCCCCCGGAGCTGAAAGCAGATTTAAGTTATGAAAAAGTACCAGTCATTGAGATTTTACTACGAGAGGTAAAATGAATCACGAATAAGAAAATTACATTAGTCAAAGTGTTATGGAGAAATCAACTGGTAGAGGAAGTCACTTGGGAAAGAGAAGATGAAATGAAGTCTAAATACTCAGAACTTTTCAGGTAAGTGAAATTTTGGGGCTGAAATTTTTATAAAGAAGGGAGGATGTGATACCCGTACTTCTTACCACTCACTGATCAATGCACTTCATGCATCATATGCATATTTTATTATTTATGTGCTACTTGTGAACTTGCATGATTATATTTTTCTTTTAAATATTGAATTATTATGCTATTACATAATTTGTGATGAGAAATCTTATTATAATTGTTGGAACTCTAATGATGATTGATTGCATAATGTAAATTATTTAATTAATAATAGTATAAATTAAGTAAAAATTATGAAAAAAAATAAACCTAAAATATACTTTATATAAATATATCACGCACGCACACAATATATATATATATATTTAGATATGAGTGAATTAATATATGAATATTCAAATTAGAAGTGACCGTATAGGTGTATATATAACAAGTATCATTAACATGTATATATTTATATATATTATATACAAGTGCTATTAACATATATATATATAATATGATTGTAAGTGACATGCAAATAAGTCGGCAGAAATGGAACCTAGCATATCAATATTATTAGTATAATAATTATAATATAACATTAAAATAAAAAAAATAAAAAGGAGGAAAGCTTACTGTGGAAGTTAATTGGGGGCGGTGGCTAAGACTTAAAAGCATATATATTTCCATTCTTTTGCGAATAACAAAGAATAACCCCATTTCAAGTTATATGCTCCTATAATTAGGAAAAAAAAACGTTTTTAAATCACATACGTCCGTCCGTATGAATTAAACTTAATGGTTCACTATTTCTTTCAATAATTTGGAAGGATGACGTTGTTAACTTTACTTCAACACAAGTTTCGCATTCATGTTTAGAGTCAATATGAAATGTAGGTATGCTTTAGTGTTTACCAACCATATGAGCTCGGAAATGCCTTTTGGAGGTAAAATAGTCATATTGGGTGGAGATTTTCATCAAATTTTACAAGTAATATCAAAAGGAAGCAGACATGATATAATTCATGCAACTATAAATTCTTCTTATCTTTGGAAATATTGCATGTCACACCTCGTTTTCTTTTACTTAAAAATATCAGAGTTTTTGCACGGGCGTGAAGAAGAAATGGTAAGATACAACAGAAGAAGGAGATTAGGGACGACATAAGAAAGGGGTAAGGGATGATGTGAATCATTCACATATCAACAATCAGCCTCTGCTGATAGCAATCGGTCTCACTACCGATAATACAACAAAATACAACAGCGGAAACAAACCATCAGGATCTCACTTTCATCACATGTATCAAATGTTATAAAACGTGCATTAAATAAGACTTTGTTTGAAAACATTGTGTGACACTAACTTAACGCAACAGGTCTAGATATGGCACCTCCTCTCTCCTTTTAGGGTTTATCAAGTCCATCAATTCCTGTAGTGTGAGTACAGATTAAGGGGTGAGTGCGTGGAATACACCCGTGGGAGTAACATCCACCTCTTGTGACACTTAACAGATAATTAACAGAAAGTAAACATCTACCAGCACGTTGCCACAACACGTAAAATGCATAGCAGATATTAGAAATGGTGAGGGATGCAAAGGTGCGGGGGTTTCCCGTCTTACCCTGCCAAATGGTCTCACTACCATTAGTGCATTTCAATAGGGCCACCAGACCTCAAAGAGTAGTAAAAGAGAGATAGGGAACGAATGCATAATCAGACAATATAAGTATGGCACAACAAATATATCCACAGCACGTAGTATCTCGCAGCTCATGCATATACTAGGAAAACAATAAACAGATTAAGATTTAGAAGTTACCTCCACCTTGTTCGGTGGTTACCACGTGAGTAGCAAGTACTACAGATCTGACAATTCAGAGCTCAAGTAGCGAGTCCCAAAGTCTGATACACAACACCCAATCCCACAAGTAGCCTACATAAGTTATAATGTTTCTTGGATCCTTAATAATTATAATTAAAGCTGTAAGAGACTCCGGTGGAGAAATAATCGTTAAATACGCGATGGATCTAAAGCTCTAAAGATTGGAGTTGAAGAAACAAGAATGGATAATCAATCCATATAGCTGAGACGATAGAGAATGAAATTTGGGTCACGGCGGAAAAAGAATGAGCTCGATCGGAGTTAAAACGAGCTCAAATGGAGCATTTTAGGTTCAGGGGTATTTTCGTAATTATGATAGAAAGGTGAGGAATAGGGAACGAGTAGGGTCGCTACGGAAGAAAAATTGGCTCAATCGGAGTTGAAACGAGCTCAAACGGAGCGTTTTAAGATTGAGGGGCGTTTTCGTAATTTTGGTCAAAGGGTTGACTTTGACCGGGCCCACGACCCTCGGTCAACGACATCTCGTCGGCGATGACCTGATGTCGACGTACGGCGGAGAAAATGAGGTTCGGATCGAAAACACGACGTTGCGGGTGACGTGGCAGAGAAAACTCGGCAGCTCGGGTCGGCTCTCGGCAGCTGGCCGAGGAAACTCGGCAGCGTGGCGCGGTCTCGGCAGCTGGCCGAGAAAACTCGGCAACGTGGCACGGTCTCGACAGGTCCCCTCCCGGCGCGCGCCACCTCGCGCCCAGCGCTCCCGGCGCCGGCCTGCTCGACCGCCCTTCTTCCCAGCGCTACCAGCCGCGGCGGCACCGCCCTCCGCCGCCGCCACCACTCCTGCCGGAAACCTCTCACCGCCGGCTACCACCTCCAGCCACCCCTCGCCGGATTCCGATGGTGAATAGTACCTAAAACTTCGCCGCAAAATCCTTCGTTACCACATTCACAACACCGATGTTAGAGTTTAGGGTTTTTGGGACGGGTTTTCGCCGTTTTCCGGCAAACGAGAAATCAGAATTGAAATTCGAAACCTATTCTTGACTCGTCTCGACGAGATGAACGTCGTGTACGAAAATCGGCCGAAACCGACAACTTTCAATTTTCCGGCCACCACCAGCGGAGTCACCTCCGCACCGGCGGCGGTGCTCCGGTGACTTTTCCGGCAACGCCGGCGGCGCCGGCGCCGGTGGTGGTGTGCCGGAAACCGAAAAACGGGAAGCAAAAGAGAGGAGAGAGAGACTTACTCATTTTCGTCGCTTTTGTTTTCGTCGACCGAATGAATATTTTGAACTGACTGAGTCCCTATTTATAGATTTTCAAAGTTACTATTTACCAAGTAAATTTTAATTACCATTCATTAAAATATTATTTTCCGTTTTACCGTTCATCCGGATTTTACCCTCTTGTTTTACCCAACCTTCGTATTCGGCTCTTTTCTTCGTCATTTGAGCCACGGGTCTCCAATTGACCACTAGTTTGTTTCTATTTTCTCGTTTCTCCGTTGTCCATCTCAGGGTATAAAAAATATTCTATGTTCCACATCTAGAATTTTCATCGGTCTAAATCGTGTCTTTAGCATATATCTGAAACGCACAGTCGACACATACACGATTAATTATTAAATTATAGGTTCAAATATTTAATTAATCAATTATGCTTTATTTTTGGTCCGGGGCACTACATTCCTTCATCCTCGAAATTGAACGCATACTAAGAACGTCGTAACTAGGTACTTCGTCAACACTTTCGTCCTTCTATTTCCTTGTTGCTCCTATCTTTCCATTTCTTGTCAAGGGACTTAACTCAGGCTTGTAAGTTCCTTGATTATCTGATTAAGCTCGACGTTCTGAACTTTTGTTGGTTCTAAGCTTCTCCATTTCTTTCTCGAACCTTCCTAGTCGAACCACACTTCTGTTTCTCGTTCTTCTTCTTCTTCAACCTATAGTACTGGTCGTTATGATATCATCCTATGTACTTCTCGTTTTTCACCATTTTACTTGCGAAGTAGGGTGAGAAGTAGTTGGCGTTGAGGAGTCGTATTCTCTCGGTCGAAGAAGCAGGTACGTTTACGATAAGGTTAAGGAAAAACGAAAAAAAGGAATAAGAGAGAGAAAGTTGAAGAGATGGGGGAAGAGTTGTCGAATAGCACTCTAATACTCTTGTTGGATGCGACATCTCCTTTCGTCGAATCTCCCACGCGTTCCTAAGATATGATTCGCGGTGCGTTCTATCGCACGATTACGAAAAGATCGAACTATGGATAGAAGACGCGATTCATCAAGTCCTATAGAGACAGCTGGAGCATTGCTTAATCCATCTGGCATACTCAGTCCGAATGGCATTACTACAAACTCGTAGTGGCCATCTCTTATCTTGAATGTTGTCTTAGATGTATCTGAGTCTTTGACTTTCATCTGGTGATACCCAGACCTCAAGTCATTCTTTGAGAACACATTGGTACCTCTTATCTGATCAAAAGATCTTCCCTTCGAGGCAGTGAGTACTCGTTCTCTGGGGTCTGCTCGTTTCGTTCTCGATAATTCTTACACATTCGGACGCTTCCATCCTTCTTCTTTACAAGGAGTATTGGAGTCTCCCAAGCGATACACTCGGACTAACGAAGCCTATGTTCAAAGGTTCTTGTAACTGGGGCTTTAGCCATTGTAATTCTTTCGGTGTCATCCGATAAGGAGCTCTTGACACCGGTGTTGATCCTAAGACGAGATCAATCTTGAAGGTTACTTATCGATCCAGTGGAGGACCAAGTAACTCCCCTAGTAGCATGTCCATGTATTTCTTGATTACCGACACCTTCTCGATAGTGGCCGGTTCTCTCTCGGGGTTCACCATGTTGACCAACCAAGCTTCGCAATTCTTTTGCTAAGCATCTCGGTTGCTTCCATGGTCAAGATAATCCTTATGTTGACCTTAACTCATGTTCCTTGGAATGTGAGCTCCAGTTCACCCGGAGCTTGGAAGTCAATCTTCCTTGCACTGCACTTGATTACCACATGATTGGACTCTAGCCCGTCTACTTCCAAGTTATGTCAATATCCTTCATCTCCAAAACGTGGAGATCAACTAAAAGGATCTTATCCTCAAAAGTAATCCTAAGGCGACGATATAGGTGTTTTGTTCACACCGTCTTTCCAGATGGAATACTAACTTCTAGAGTTCCTTAGCGACTACCTAGTTGTTCATGTGCTTCAACAAATCCAATATCACCGTAAAGCTATAGGTGAAACAATATAACACGAAGCACGAAGGGAGAAGTTACGTAGATTCCATTGAATAGGAAAATACAATTTGATTTAGAATATATATATATAGGTAAAAGTTGGCCAGCTTGTACATTATTCAAAAGGGGTACGAATACTATTACAGAGTATGGGTTACTACATATTTATTTACATATATAATACTAGGGGTTCATCATCCGAAATCTATCTCTCGGCAGCCCCTAAGTTTCCAAACTTCTGACAGTCTAATGCGATGTGTCCCGGTTCTCCATATCTATAGCATTTCTGAATTCCCCCTCGCCTCAGCCTTGGTGTTGTAGCTACCAAATTTTCAATCTTCGGATAGTTTAACGCAATGTATCCTGATACCCCACATCGATAACAACTTTGTGTCTCTGGCTGGCACGGTCCCATGTGCGACTTCCCACACCTGACACATGAGTCATTTGGCCTGGAGGTAGGGAGGATCGGGGCTTTGTTGATCCGTGGAAACTGATGTTGGTCAAAGTTCTGACTAGGACTGATCAGTTTCCTTTTTCCGGTTGCTACCTCCACTCTCTTGGCTGGTTCCCCGTCTAAGCAGAGACGAGAGGCGATCCCTTAAGCTCTTTCAACAACCGCGGCATAAGACATTTCCCCATGTCCTGCCAAAAGTGAGCCGATCTCCCTACGAAGACCCTTCTTAAAGTATCGAGCTTTCTTGACATTCGTATCCACCAGATGGGGTGTGTACCTACTTAATAGGTTGAATCTCTTCACGTACTCTTCTACGGAGGTGGTTTCTTGATGAATATATACAATATCTGTTTCCTTTAGGTTACTGTACGACTGAGGCAGGAATTCCTGTCTAACCACCTCTTTGAAGACTACCCATGACATAACATTCCTAAATTCTGGTGACATAGTCCTTTCATGTGATTCCCACCAGTAACTGGCTCTTTCGGTGAGTTGTAATACGGCACAGGAGATCTTCTGTCCTTCTGTGCATGCTAAATGTTCGAAGAGTTGATCTAGTGATCTTAGCCATTCTTCGGCTTCGATGGGTTCTCTTTTTCCATTGTAGGTCGGTGGACTGAATCGTCGGAATTGTTCAATGATTTGCTTGGCATCATTTCTAAATGATGGTGGCGATATAGCTTGTACGGTCTCCTCACGTTCTAGCTGATTGACCAGCTGCGGTTGCTCCTTTCGAGGTCTTTCTCTCAGCATAACTCTATTACGATATATATATATAAGTCATTGAGGTTTCATAATATTATTATAGGTATAAGAAAAACGCGGTACACGTGTAGAGGCGTAAACATATACTCCTTAAGATAGACAAGTACTATACGTGTATATATAATACATATATCAAAGCTTTCAAGGTTATCTATACTACAGCTGCGGGAAGCGGCGGAGGTCCCAGATAATCCTAGTGCCCCGTCCCTAGGGTCACCCATCTCCGGATCATCCTCCTCTGGATCCTACCAAGGATCGTCCCCCAACTCGGGATTACTGCTGGATGGATCATAGGGTCCCGACTCAAGAACAGTTGGAAGGCCGTGTCAACTCCACAACTCTAGCATCGTCCTCGCTACATTCCTAAAGTCAACGAAGGGTACAAAATCTATCGATGAATGTACAGGCTCACCCCTGTATACTAAACACGCCCTAGTCTCCTACTCACTTGATAAGGTGTGGATCATATGTAGAGACACCTGAACCTCACTGATCCTACCTCTAACACCCCTTAACTTCCTCCAGCAGTGCAGAAATCTGACAATGTGCTCCCCTACCGACCTATCATTCGTCACTTTACTTTTATAAGAACAACGCCAAAGTTTCTCCTCACGCATCTCTACAACCGGTACTCGCATCTTAGCGGTAATATAGATCCTATTCATCTGTAATGTAGAGGTTACACAAGTTTTTATCATCAGTCTATATCCGTATCTGCTTCCCTTACGGTGTTTATGTTGTGATTAGACGAATTCTCCATTGATAGCTTATGATAGACGACATACGTAACTAATCCTTATAATATATCCCACGTAACCAAACAATCTATAACAACAGATAAACTAATAGCAACTATCATGGTACCAAGAAATGCTACTCCATAAATCATATAATAACTTTAATAGACCTTCTGTTATCCGTTTATTATGTATGATAGTGTATGCACAACTCGTACAATCAAATCAGAGAAAATGTATCATACGCAAAACATTATAAATCACATTACTAACATCCTCAAAGAGTTTTATAATCCTCAATTATCAAAACCGACCTTACTCATTACAACCATGGATTGGGAAAACTCACTCATTGGTACATCCTGTTATAAACAAGGGCCCATGGTAGTTTCAATTTTTAATCACATAATATCCACTCCTGCAATGGCCATACTCGCACACGAGTTTACGCTGCTGCAGTCAGCGGTTTGTGGTGGTGGCTCAGAGCAGTGTGTTGATTATAGTGACTTCAAGAGGTTTTCACAAAATCCTTTCATCGTGATTGTAATGACGTCAAGAGGGTTTTAACAGATTGTTTCATCATAAAATAGTATCATTAACACCTCATCAGTTCCAAACAATTATATCATACCAGCAAAGTAACTCATACCAGGTAAATACTCATATTCCGCAAGTCTTATGTTCAGGGAGAGTCACCTATGGAGAGAGAATGGTGCCAATCTGTGTCTTTTCAAAAACCCAACCACGTTTTAAAATCACACTTTTCCAATTTTGAAACCGGTTAGAGCAAAGCCCTACAAAGGGTAGAACTAAGCTCTGATATCACCTCTCACGCCCCGTTTTCTTTTACTTAAAAATATCAGAACTTTTGCACGGGCGTGAAGAAGAAATGGTAAGATACAACAGAAGAAGGAGATTAGGGACGACAGAAGAAAGGGGTAAGGGATGATGTGAATCATTCACATATCAACAATCAGTCTCTGCTGATAGCAATCGGTCTCACTACCGATAATACAACAAAATACAACAGCGAAAACAAACCATCAGGATCTCACTTTCATTACATGTATCAAATGTTATAAAACGTGCATTAAATAAGACTTTGTTTGAAAACATTGTGTGATACTAACTTAACGCAACAGGTCCAGATATGACACCTCCTCTCTCCTTTTAGGGTTTATCAAGTCCATCGATTCCTGTAGTGTGAGTACAGATTAAGGGGTGAGTGCATGCAATACACCCGTGGGAGTAACATCCACCTCTTGTGACACTTAACAGATAATTAATAGAAAGTAAACATCTACCAGCACGTTGCCACAACACGTAAAATGCATCGCAGATATTAGAAATGGTGAGGGACGCAAAGGTACGGGGGTTTCCCGTCTTACCCTGCCAAATGGTCTCACTACCGTTAGTGCATTTCAATAGGGCCACCAGACCTCAAAGAGTAGTATAAGAGAGATAGAGAACGAATGCATGATCAGAACAGTATAAGTATGGCACAACAAATATATCCACAACACGTAGTATCTCGCAGCTCATGCATATACTAGGAAAACAATAAACAGATTAAGATTTAGAAGTTACCCCCACTTTGTTCGGTGGTTACCACGTGAGTAGCAAGTACTACAGATCTGACAATTCAGAGCTCAAGTAGCGAGTCCCAAATTCTGATACATAACGCCCAATCCCACAAGTAGCCTACATAAGTTATAACGTTTCTTAGATCCTTAATAATTATAATTAAAGTTGTAAAAGACTCCGGCGGAGAAATAATCGTTAAATACGCGACGGATCTAAAGCTCTAAAGATCGGAGTTGAAGAAACAAGAATGGATAATCAATCCATAGAGCTGAGACGATAGAGAATGAAATTTGGGTCATAGCGAAAAAAGAATGAGCTCGATCGGAGTTAAAACGAGCTCAAACGGAGCATTTTAGGTTCAGGGGTATTTAGGTAATTTTGATCAAAAGGTGAGGAAGAGGGAACAAGTAGGGTCGCTATGGAAGAAAAATGGGCTCAATCGAAGTTGAAACGAGCTCAAACGGAGCGTTTTAAGATTGAGGGGCGTTTTCGTAATTTTGGTCAAAGGGTTGCCTTTGATCGGGTCCACGACCCTCGGTCAACGATATCTCGTCGGCGACAACTCGATGTTGACGTACGGCGGAGAAAACGGGGTTTGGATCGAAAACACGGCGTTGCGGGCGACGTGGCACGTGTGTACCCGGCGCCGGGTGGAGAAACCCGGCGGCCTAGGCAAGTGGCCGAGAAAACTCGGCAGCCCGGGTCGGCTCTCGGCAGCTAGCCAAGGAAACTTGGCAGCGTGGCGCGGTCTCGGCAGCTGGCCGAGAAAACTCGGCAGGTCCCCTCCCGGCGCGCGCCACCTCGCGCCCAACGCTCCCGGCGCCGGCCTGCTCGACCGCCCTTCTTCCCGGCGCCACCAGCCGCGGCGGCACTGCCCTCCGCCGCCGCCACCACTCCCGCCGAAAACCTCTCACCACCGGCTACCACCTCTGGCCACCCCTCGCCGGATTCCGGTGGTGAATAGTACTTGAAACTTCGCCGTAAAATCCTTCGTTACCACATCCACAACACCGAGGTTAGGGTTTAGGGTTTTTGGGATAGTTTTTCGCCGTTTCCCGGCGAATGAGAAATCGGAATTGAAATCCGAAACCTATCCTAGACTCGTCTCGACGAGATGAACATCATGTGCGAAAATCGGCCGAAACCGACAACTTTCAATTTTTCCGGCCACCACCAGCGGCGGCGCCGCCGCACCGGCGGCGGTGCTCCGGTAACTTTTTTCTGCAACGGCGGCGGCGGCGTCGGTGGTGGCGTGCCGGAAGCCGAAAAACGGGAAGCAAAAGAGAGGAGAAAGAGACTTACTCGTTTTGGTCGGCCGAATGAATATTTTGAACTGACTGAGCCCCTATTTATAGATTTTCAAAGTTACTATTTACCAAGTAAATTTTAATTATCATTCATTAAAATATTATTTTCCGTTTTACCGTTCATCCGGATTTTACCCTCTTGTTTTACCCAACCTTCGTATTCGGCTCTTTTCTTCGCCATTTGAGCCACAGGTCTCCGATTGACCCCTAGTTTGTTTCTATTTTCTCGTTTCTTCGTTGCGCATCTCATGGTATAAAAAATATTCTATGTTCCACATCTAGAATTTTCATCGGTCTAAATCGTGTCTTTAGCATATATCTGAAACACACAGTCGACACATACACGATTAATTATTAAATTATAGGTTCAAATATATAATTAATCAATTATGCTTTGTTTTTGGTCCGGGGCACTACATTGCATGACATTGAGACTGATGAAGAATATGAGGCTTTATAATGGTCTTTTAGATGTTGAGATTGACAAATTTAGAGAATTTTTCGAATGGGTGGCAAGTAGGACTGTGCACGGGTCTCGGAGATTACCGAAATCGAACTGAAATCTGAACTGAAAAAATTCCGAATTGAAAATCTCCGTTGACTTTTTAACTTTATCCGAATTGAATTTCTTTTCAATTTGGTTCTGGGTTTTTTCAATTACCCGAATCGAGAACTGAATCGAATAGGGACCGAACAAAATCGAATTGGACCGAATTATATATATATATATGTCATTTATTTTTTCTATATCTTCATATAATTACATAATACATATTTTGATCAATAATTTATAAATGCTATAAATAATTTACATTTTTTATTTTTTAATGATTAATAATAATGAACTACATTCTAATGACTATTATCAAGAAAACATATATCTTTCTAAATTATGAAACTTTATAACTTTTGAAATGAAGTATGTAGTTTTTTGTTGTCAATGAAACTTTGTTAATACATGTTAAATTAGTTTTTTCTTATTTATTTTTCTAATTTAATTTGGTGTATTTCAACTTATTGTTTTTTTTTTAATTTTATTAAAAATCTCCGAATATCCCTCCCGAACTGATCCAAACCAGTAGACCCGAAGTTCCAAATTGAATCGAACAGAAATTTGGTTTGGTTCTGAAGATTTTTTATTTTGGGTTTGGTTTCGAAGAATCAATTTTGAAATTCTCCAAAGTTTGGTTCGGTTCCGGAGATTTTCAAATCTCCAAACTAACCTGGACCGTGCACTCTAGTGGCAAGTATATGTAATGGTAAAATTGGAGGTTCAGATGATGGTGTTGCTGAAATTGAAATTCCAAATGATATTTTGATAGAGTCAAATGATAGTCCATTGGCACCAATCGTTTAGAGTACATATCCACAATTTGGGAATTTAGATGATGACTCAAGTTATTTACATGACAGAGCAATAATTACTCCAACTTTGGATGTTGTTGAGATGATAAATGAGTGACATCATTGCATTCTGATGAAGTTAAGATATATCTTAGTTCCGACAATATGTGTCGATAAGATTCGAATGTCGACTTACTACAGGATGTTCACACTCCGAAATTTCTTAATGGACTTAGATGTTCCGGTGTTCCTAACAATGAGTTGGTCCTGGAAGTTGGAACACCTATTATACTTTTGAGGAATATTGATCAGACACTTGGATTATGCAATGGTACACGATTGGTGATTATAAGACTTGGTTGTCATGTTATTGAAGCAAAAATTGTATGTGGATCAAATGTTGGTGAGAATGTTTTAATCCCTAGAATGTCCTTGACTCCTTCTGATAAGAGATTGTTTTTTAAATTCAAAAGAAGACAATTTTCATCGATCGTTTCATATGCAATGTCAATTAACAAAAATCAAGGACAATCTCTTTCTCATGTTGGTATTTTCCTGAAAAAATCAGTTTTTCGTCACGGTCAATTATATGTTCTTGTTTCTAGAGTAACGAGTCATGCTGGATTGAAGATCTTAATATGTGATAAAGAGGCTAAGGAAAGAGGTACCACTACAAATGTTGTATATAAAGAAGTATTTCAAAATTTGTAGTTTATGAATTTTAATTTATTTTATAAATTCATCCATACTTTTGTTTCTATATTATTAAGTTTAAATAACTCTTACATTATGTTACATATAATTATATTTTCTGTTAGGCCAAGGCTATATACACCCACTTAAATACTTAATACACCACCTATCTTTTTATGACAAATTATCCTATTTATAAATGTCAAAATTATCCTTATTTTACACATCAACTTTTTCTTCCCCACCTCCCCTCTCCTCCATCAGGTTTTTTTTTATCAAACCTCTCATTCTCCTCACTTTTCATAGTCAACTAAATTCACAGTTAATTGAACAACTCGAACTCGTAATTTATAAGATGAGACGATGTTTCCAACTCTTGCATCTTGTATCGCCACTTCCAAAATCACGCACTCACCTATTCAATCAAGCATGACCGAACATTAAAATTGTGTTCATTAAAACCATGTTGAACACTACATTGATGTTCAACCTCAATTGGTCAAACGAACCTTCCTTTGTTCGATTTTGGACATGTAATGGGTAGAACTAATATCATTGATTTGTTATTCACGTTAATCTTTTATGTTTTTTCACTACAACTTACATATTGAATCAAAAATATTTTCATATATATCAAATTATATAATTATATTTTTCAAAAAATTTAATCGTTGCATGGGTGAAAAACTAATATAACATAATAGCAGTTTCAAGAAAACATAATACCAATAGATTTTAATTAGAGTAATTACTAATGAAGTCTCATTTTCAATAGTAATTTATTTTGAACAAAAAAGTCCAATTTCTTTAATTTGATCCACTTAAAAACCTTTTACTTTTTTGAGAGAAAAAACAAAAAACTCAAAATAATTAACTTTTAAATTTTTTTTTTTTTTAAATTAATCTTTAAAGTACTCTGAATTTGGGTAAATCCAATGACGTAAAACCGCGACATAGTTGTGTGAATTGGTAACATTGACAAGTAGGAAGCAGAGTAATAATCACCGGCAGATCGAAGCAGCTCTCGGCCATGGCTTCTCCGGCCATTTCCAGATCCCCACTCCAACGCACCTCCACCTTCAAAAGCAGTGTCGCCGCCACTCCCACCCCTCTCTCCCCCGTTTCTTCTCCCTTAGACACCTTCTCCTCCGACCCTATTTTGTCCGCCTTTCTCTCGCCTGACTTCAATCCCACCCAATTCTCCTCCTCCGCTCTCTCCTCTGGCTCCGCCGCCTCCAGAATCGAAAAGCTCCAAGAAGGCCTCCGCCTCCTCGACACCCAGCTCCGTCACGAGGTCCTCTCTCGCCACCATGATCTACTCCACCAGCTCTCATCCATTAAAGCCACCGAATCTTCTCTCTCCTCTCTCCGCTCCTCTATTTCCTCTCTCCAATCCTCCCTTCGCCGTGCTCGCTCCGAGCTCTCCGATCCTCACCGCGTTGTCTCCACCCAGACTACCCAGCTTAACAACCTCCATTCCACTTCCTTGCTGCTTCAGTATACTCTCCGGACTCTCCGCCTCATCCAGAAGCTCAGAAATCTTGTCGATTCACAGCCTGATGCATCGAGATGGGATCTCTCCAAAGCAGCCCAATTGCATTGTGAGATTCTGACCCTTTATAACGAGTCCCATTTGTCAGGAATTGACACAGTGGATGTTGAGTTGAAATGGGTTATCGAGATGGGCTCGAAGATACGAGAGGAGGGGATGAAGGTTTTGGAAAAGGGTCTTGAGAGTTTGAATCAACCGGAAGTTGGGTTGGGTTTGCAGGTGTTCTACAATATGGGGGAATTGAGGGGTACGGTGGATGGGTTGGTGAGCAAGTATAAGCAAATGGGCGTGAAGAGCGTGAGTACTGCACTGGATATGAAGGCGATTTCAGGAGGCGGGGGCTATGGTGGTGGAGGTCCAGGAGGGGTACAGAGGCACGGGACACCGCAGATTGGAAGTGGGGCAAAGGCGAGAGAGGCTCTCTGGCAGAGGATGAGTGGTTGTATGGACCAATTACATTCGATAATGCTTGCGGTTTGGCACTTGCAGAGGGTGTTGTCGAAGAAGCGAGATCCATTCACACACGTTCTTTTGCTAGATGAGGTTATGCAGGTAACTGAATTCACCCTTCCTTTTGTTATTGATTACTTATACGAGTCCTTATTTGTGTACTTCTTGTTGCATGTTCATTTACTTGATAAGTTGAAGCAATGTGTATTAATTGTGTATTTGATTTTCTGCGTTGGAGTTGATGATTGTCTTGTCTTAGGAAGAGAAGAACTTAGACAAATCTTTTAAAATCAATGTCTAATCACGAAAGTAACCAAGGAGTATAGATGAAATGTGTGTCTTGGATGTGGGAATGCAGGGAAAAATAATGTTGCTGGGTTTGCTGTGTTACAAATGTGTGCCATTCAATTTCCTATGCTAATTGTTGTCAAAAGAACAAAAGAAACGTTTTGGCTTGAGCTTGGTTGTTTACAGTGTTCAAAATGGGTCATTTTCACTTGGCTTAAAGCACTTAGTGTGGTTTGAGCTCCCTATTTAATTTTTGAACATTTGGATTGCTTTTTAAACTCTCATTTAAATTTTCATGCAAATTGGAAAATAGATTATTTATATATGATTTTACTTATATCTTCTGATGCTCTTGCCGTGGAAAAATCTTCAATTGGTCAATCTGTCCACATTTGTATGTGACTTAGTTTGTGATTACCATCTGTAAAGTCCTAGTATTTCTGATCAGTAGGGCATGGGTCCAATATCAATCTATTCTATTATTCACAATAACGGAATTGCATCATGCAATAGGAAAGTATGTGGCTTATTTAGTGGTTAAAAGTTGGAACAAACTTCATAGGATTTCTAAATCGATACTGTACCTTGTGATGATCTAGTTTCATTACAACTTGATTTTCCTGGTAAGATCAATCTGAATTAAATTTATATGTTCCTCAATACTAACTATTTTATGAGGATTGAAATTAGACCCTGTATGGACATTGTTATTGTCCATTAATTGTTTAAATTTACTTTCAAAAGAATATTTTCTAAAAGTTTCTTTTTTGGTTTGTTACAAAAGGTTTTTTTTTTCCTGAAGTAAGCATGTCCTTACTGGGTTAAAACCCAATGTTATCACAGAGTTTGACTGTCTCTGTCCCAGATCTTCTTATTTGGCCTCTGGGTCTATACAGTACAGCAAGTATAAATACATATGCTTCAGTTGTAAAATCCAAAATCTATTGTGTGATTATTTTGTAAATCATAAGTTCAGATAATCCATAGGCGAAAAACTGTCGCTCCATGCACTATCTAAAATCTCCATGTTATTTCCTATACAAATTACTGGCCTCCAGCAATCTGCTTCATTATTGCGGGATAAAAATGTACCTTTGCATTTTAATGGGGATGCATAGCTACACTTAAAAACTACTAGGGTAGGGTATTTTCTTGTTTCTTCTGTTATTAGGTCAGCCATGTTTAATAATCTGTAGTTTCCTTTTCAGTTGTCTTAGCTAGAACACTGTTTTAGTGTGCATCTTTGGTTGTTCACCAGTATTAGGCCAGCTTTGCATTTTGACATGAAATGTTGTAACTTGAATTTCAAGATAGATTGCTTTGCATGGGATACATTCTTTATTCTGAAAGGACAAGTAATACTAACATGCTAGGTATTATGTATAATCTAATGGACAACATGACAAGCAATAATGCTGCAGATGAGAAAGCTTTTTTCACATACTAATAGAAGCTTAAGATGAACTAATGAGAACTGTGTTTGGACAGTACACCAATCTGAAAGTTATGTTCTAGAATTTACTTATTTTTGTGGTGGTTATGATATTGAGACTATGTAATGACTTGAAATAACATAGATTATGAAACTCAGTAGCCCAACTCTATTGCTAATGCAGTTCCTAACTATTTTGTACCACTTCTCATAGGCCCTGTTTGTGTATTCACTATTTACATTTAATGCATAGTTGAGAAGCATACTGTTTCTATTTACTGATTATATGTTCATCTTATTATTTTTGACATATTTGTCACTAGAAAGTAATTATTAATCTCTCTTTCTCTTGTGTCTTTGTATGTGTGTTTTTTTTTTTTTGTTTTTTGAGGAAGACCATCAAGTCCCGCATTAACCGGGTACATTGTCTATAGATTAAACCATGATAGACATGATAATTTTTAAGTCTAACAGCTCTCTAGAGATGGACCAACATTCAGCCTCACATGCTTCGGAGTCATGTTCTCATCACTAGCTGCTTTTAGCTAGAAATTGACTACAGGCACAAGAGTGTCTCTGGTAGGGAGGATTAGGAGAAGAATTGGAGGCAGGAAGCCATTAGAGGAGAGTTTGTGGTCCTTTTCTTGCCTGGTAGGTAGTTGAGGTGAAAGGGAGGGGGAAGAAGAAATGTATATATAATCCCTTCGATATATGTATAATATATCTGTGGAGGGGAATAAGGAATATGTGTTTAATCCTATCGATACATGTATAATCTATCCATTAGCCAAGTTGGAGGAAGGACTAAACTTGTCTCAAAATTAGCAAAGTGTCCCTTTCCCTTTGAATCGATTGTTATACCAAACCATTGCAACCTTGCTTTCCAGGTTTCCCATCTGCAAAAGAAATAACTCTGGGTTCAGTACACTTATTACATAGACTTAGGAATTAAAATCTTGTCCCCAATTCTCCATCTTGTGGTACTTAAACATTGTCTAGAACAGCTACTGGTGTTGCTGGGTGAAGTTTGAACACTTCTTTGGTTCTCCTAAAAATGATACCTTGATTAATGAGATGATATTTGGATGATATTAATTGGTAGAAAAATTGTGTCTAAAAGTGTCTAGTTCCATTTCATTTCTATAATCATCATTGGTGAGAGAAGTATGAGCATCATTTTCACACTCACTTTGAAATTAGACTCCTACATCTATTGTATAATTAATTATGGTTATTCTTTTTTAACTACTACATGAAGGTGTTTTAGGCTGCTGGCATCCCTTTTCTTGTGCTTATTTTTTTCGTACGGTGTCTTAGGAAGGTGATCCAACATTAACTGATCGTGTTTGGGATGCTTTGGTCAAATCATTTGGAAGCCAAATGAAGTCTGTTTTCACTGCATCAAGTTTCGTCAAGGAAATATTTACTGTTGGATATCCCAAGCTGCTACCGATGATTGAGAACCTCCTTGAAAGAATTTCTCGTGATACAGATGTCAAAGGAGTCCCACCTGCTTTGACTTTAGAGGGCAAGGAACAACTGGTAGCTGCCATCGAGAATTTCGAGACAGCATTTTTAACACTCTGCTTGAGCAGACTGTCTGATCTTGTAAATTCTGTATTTCCAATGTCAAGCCGTGGAAGTGTTCCCTCTAAGGAACATATATTGAGGATTATATCCCGCATTCAAGAAGAAATTGAAGCTGTTCAGTTGGATGCACATTTGACTCTTCGAGTGTTGCGTGTAATCAACAAAGGTTTGCTTCTACTTGCAGAAAGAGCAGAATACCAGGTAACCTCTAATTTAACCTTGCAAATTCAGTGGTAGTTGTCACTTTGTTAAATAATTTTGTAATCTAGTTTTGTGAGTTTCTCCATATGTGAAACTTTGTTTGGTAGTGTGAATTCTTATTGAACTTCTAATATAATACTACTTTGTTGATGGCAGATATCAACGGGTCCCGAAGCACGTCAAATAAGTGGTCCTGCAACTCCAGCACAGCAGAGGAACTTCATGTTGTGTCAACATCTGCAAGAAGTTCATACTCGCATAACATCCATGATATCTGGAATGCCCTCTGTTGCAGCTGAAGTTCTATCCCCGGCTCTCGGTACAATATATGGTGTTGCAGGTGATTCAGTGTCATCCTTATTTCAAGCCATGCTCGACCGTCTCGAGTCCTGTATCTTACAAATTCATGATCAGAAATTCGGTATAGATGCTGCCATGGATAACAATGCATCTCCTTACATGGAAGAACTGCAGAAAAGTATCCTTCATTTCCGAACTGAGTTCTTGTCCAGGCTCTTGCCTTCTTCAGGAGCTTTATCCACTGGAATAGAAACTATATGCACAAGGCTAGTTAGAAGCATGGCTTCTAGGATTTTGGTATTTTTTGTAAGACATGCAGCTCTTGTTCGACCCTTGTCCGAGTCTGGAAAGCTGAGAATGGCTAGGGACATGGCTGAACTTGAATTGGCAGTAGCTCAAAACTTGTTCCCAGTTGAACAACTTGGTGCGCCATATCGGGCCCTTCGAGCATTTCGGCCTGTTCTTTTCCTTGAAACATCTCAACTAGGATCGTCGCCACTTCTCCAAGAACTTCCCTCGAGTATCATTCTTCACCATCTCTATTCAAGGGGCCCTGAAGATTTGCTGTCTCCACTGCAAAGAAACAAGCTCACACCTCTCCAGTATTCATTGTGGATGGATTCACAAGGGGAAGATCAGATATGGAAAGGCATCAAAGCAACACTAGATGATTATGCTACGAATATAAGAGCCCGAGGAGAAAAGGAGTTTAGCCCTGTTTATCCTCTCATGATGAAAATCGGTGCATCTTTAACAGGAAATGAATCATGATCTGTTGATCAAGAAGTTATACAGACTTCTTGTCGAATGGTATTCTCTCCATCTTCTAATTTGCTCTCTTTTTGGTATACTGCTGAGTGTTTCACCATTGAGCCATTTTGATTCTTTTATATGTAGCAATGTCTTCCTATACTTAAAATACATAAAATTACATTACAAATAGAATAAGTTGTCAAATATGTGTTCATCGACATCTCACATGCATGTTAATAGCTTCAATGTCGATGATTTGTCTATTATGAGAATGTTCTTTCCTATTATGAGGAGCATTGTTTTTCTCAAGAATGTAAACACTAATCTATAGAAATTTGCATGATTTGTTTTTGTGAACTGAGGTCTCGTCTTGTAGATGCTATATCTATCTCTTTAATTACATGACGTATAAGTGCCGATATCATAGCGGATAACGTGCATCTTTGTGGTTCACCAAGTGTAGTATGGATAAAACCCTAGGCATGATTGGTATGAATGAATGAAATTGAAGATGAATGGAATGAATTAAGGAATGAAATGAGGATGAGAATGGAACAACACAAGAATAATAATTCCTATGATTGGTATTGACATGGAATGTAATAGTAATTCCTTAATTGATTCCAATCTCATGATTGGTATATTAAAATAAAAGATGGGTATAGATTTGAATTCATCTTAAATAACCAAAATGTCCTTACATAAATTTCATTATAAGTTTTTTTTGTTTGATATAGTCAATATATTATTATTATACAATTAATTTGCAAAATTTTATTTTACAATTTTATTTTATATTATCATGAAATCAAAATTTAATCAATACATTATTTGTGGGACATTGTACGACATAGTTCATTTGATTTTTTATAAAATTATTTTTTAATCTAATTTTTAAAATATTGTATAATTTTTCATTTATTTCTTTGGGTAAAAAAAAAAAGATAAAAAAAACATTAAAAATAAATTATGATACAAGAAACATAAAATATGATATAAAATTAATTAATATGTCAAATAAAAAAATTCATTATTTAAATGATGCAATTGAACCTTTACAATAAAAATAAAAATAAGTATGGATAGGTTTGTCAAAAATTAGTAATAATTTGATTCCATCAAGAATAGGAATACATAATACTAGGGGGGAGATGGAATGATCATTCATATGTTTTTGGGAATAGTCATTCCCAAGATAATTAGTATTCTCATTCCTAAAATATACCAATCATAGAATTTGGAATGAATTTGGGAAAAATCATTACATTCCTAATCTATTCATGCATACCAATTATGCCATTAGCAGTATTTTCCCTGACTATTTGGTGATTTGTGAGTTGTCTAACACTATTCTCATAAATGTATGAGGTGCAGCGCAGTATATTTACAGATACTATAAATATTACATTTGATGACTTGGGTTCACTAAGAAATCAAATTACTATTATATAATCGAATAAATTAAGATTCCACAAATGCATGGTCTCAAGTGGAGAAAGGTGTGGTATGTGATATCTAACCGTCCTAACTCTTGGTAGAAGTTGTTTTGAATTTGTTTGAGAAGGATAAAAAATACACAAAAACTCATGTGCAACCGTCTCATGTGTGATGAGATCGCGCACTGTCATGCCTCGGGGCACGGTCAACCGTGCGCCACAACAGTGTACAAGTATGACATTTTCAACTCTAGATATGTGATTTTTTTTTCATGCATGGTCGTGTTGTGGGGTACGGTCCGACAGTGCATGTGTAGTCTTTTAAAATTATATGTAATTTTTTTTTTGTGGCGCACGGTCGACCGTGCCCTTGCGTGATCTCATCGCACATGAGATAATTGTACAAGAGACCAACTCTAAAAAAATATCATTAGGGTTCTGAGATAGGATTTGAGTTTGTCTTTGGATACCCAAGCATTACAAAAATTTAAAGTTACAAACACCAAGCTAGTTTTTCAAATTTGTCAAAATACTCGCCATAAATTTAAATAAATAAGTATATAAAAATACTATTAAACAAAAGAAAACAAAGTATATTTATATTGTTATTATTTGGTATCATTTAATTTCATAATGGGCAAGGTACCCACTTAATTACTCATAAAAAATTATCTATGCGAAGTAAATGGGCAATACACAAGTTTGAGTAGTATGCGGATAGTAGTAATCCGGTTTGAGATGTGTTTAAACAACATATGTAAAATTTTAAATGGGTTTTAGGTGGATGTATCCATGAAATATAATTTGTATATAATTTCGACATGGATGTCCCTAAATGAACGAGTACTTTATATGTTGTCATCCCTAGTAGATAGAAAGGAAACCTTATCCGTCCACCACAAGTCCCAAATATCAAATATAATCATTCTTAACATTTTAGAAATGCAAAACAACTTAATTTACCAAGAGAAGGGACACACATTCATTAAATTTTAGTTCCGGACATTGTTATTTTATTACAAAAACCAAATTTCATTCTTTCACGACTTTTAGGTTAAACGAAGTGAGTTTAATGTCTGTGTATACATTATAAAACAAATGGCAATCTTTAAAAGAAAAAAAAAATCAAAATAAAAAAATAGGTTGCTTTCGAAAAAAATTATGGCCGAATAGTGTGGAATAATTGGATGTGAAAACGCTAAATTAATAATAGAGGAAAGACAGCCAGCGCCAAAATTCAAGATTCGGATTGTGACATTATATACATACCTAATTAAAATGACTAATACTATTATTTTATTTTTGTCTTTGTTAGGTATAAAATTTCCTTATATCTTTGTCATCATAAATATCATTTCAAAATTAAATACGTTCCTAGTTATTAAAAATACTGATAATTCATTGATAAATAAATTTAATAGTTTTAGCTGTAAAATTAATATTTACCAATATTTTTAATGAATCACCAAAAAGTTGATGTAATACTTTTAACTTAAAACTAATACATTTATGTTTGGACAAAATCTTGCGTAAAACGGTCTCACAGATTCCATTCCATGAGACGGGTCGGGTTTGACCCGGTCAAGAGTAAATGGGTCAAAGTCAAAAGTCAACCGATCAAAGTCAACGGTCAACTGTCAAAGTCAACACCCGGTCAACAAAAGTTGAAGGTAATACTTTTATGTATATTAAGTAATATTTAAAAAAAATATTACTTAATATACATAAAAGTATTACATGATACAAAAGAAAGTATTACATTATAGGAATAAAGCACCATGTAATACTTTTATGTACATCATATAATACTTTTCGAAAAGTATCACATGATACACATGAAAATATTACTTATGAGAATAAAATGCCATGTAATACTTTTGTATATATTATGTAATACGTTTTGAAAGTATTAACATGTAATACTTTTATGTGTATATCATGTAATACTTATATATATATATGAGGTAATACTTTTATGTGTATCATGTAATATTTTTGTACATATATCATGTGATACTTTTTGAAAGTGTTACCATGTAATACTTTCATGTATATCATGTAATACTTTTATGCATATCATGTGATACTTTTTGAAAGTATCACCATGTAATACTTTCATATATATATATATATATATCATGTCATACTTTTATGTATATGAAAGTATCACATAATATACATAAAAGTATTACATTATAAAAATAAAACATCATGTAATACTTTTTGAAAATATCATATAATACACATAAAAGTATCATGTAATACTTTTATGTATATGAGATAATACTTTTATGTGTATCATGTAATACTTTTGAGTCAACAGCATTGACCGACCGTTGACTTTTGACCATTGAACGTTAACTTTTTGATTTTGACTGTTGACCGGGTCGGGTTGACCTGTCTCACGAATGAGATCCACGAGACGGTCTCACTCAAGACTTACTCTCATGTTTGGGTTAACCTATAAGTTGGTCTTGTTGATTCGTATTGACTACTGTATTTACACATGTTAACTAGCCTTTGACCAACCATATAAGGCTCCATCTAAATTAAAGAGATCCATCATCTCATATAAGTTTTTTTCTTCGTATAAATAATTTTTTCGATCACTACAATTCAGACATCTTTTGTCTATGTAATTTTGGATCAAATTAAGTGTTGTTTCTGTTGGAATATTAAGTGGTTAGGCGTATTGAAAAGATGCACAACAACACAACAACCAAAAAGCTATCGGCGAACTTACTCGATACTTGAGACTTTCTTAATATTGACTATGCGTGATTTTTTGAATGAACGTTGGAAATCTGAATGTTCGAATGAATGAAATGGGGGTCTCCTATTTATAGGAGTAAGGAGATGTATCCTTTCCCACAATGGACACCACCCTTGGATCCAAAAGGTGTATTCACATCTCTTCCCAAGGGTCAAGCCATTTGGACCCAAGGGTCACACCACTTGGTGACACCCTTTCACACCCAAGGGTCACACCACTTGGTCCTACCCGACCCGCGACCCACGGCCCGACCCGCGACCCGGCCCGGCCCATGACCCAACCCGTGACCTGGTCCGAACCCAACTTGGTCCGGTCCGGACCCAACCCGAGTGTGATGATGTCTCGTGCGGTTCGGATGGTGCGTGAGTGCTTAGCCAACTAGGTCCAAAAAATGGCACTAGGTTCCACCGTAAGGAAGCACACATGATTATTTCTTATACATGTGCTCCTATTAATAAAGTGAAACTTTTCCTTCCATTTTTCCTATGTGGGACAACTTCACTTTTCTCCCATTTTCCTTCACAAGAAGGATCCAAGTTGCCAACTTTGTGTATTAATTTCTCATTCACCCGAAATTGGAAATTCGAAAGTAAATACACTACATTCATCTACACGAAACGTATATTCCGATTTAGCAACTTATTTCCATTTATTTAAAATGGAATCAACATTAAAATTTGGTCAAAGATTGGTCAAAACCAATCTTCTCTTCCAATTTCCAACAGTTTCCAATTAGTTCAGACATCTTTTGCCCATGTAATTTTGGATCAAATTAAATGTTGTTTCTGATTAGTTAACGTCCCCTATCAATTTTAATTTTTGTTATTTTCCCTCCCCAACTCACAGAAAACTTTGATCCCAACCCATTCTGACAATGAAAACCAATAAACAAGTATTCGATGAAAATGAATCCCAATCGTGTGTTCCTTTTCACACACAAAAACACATGGTGCAAGTGTTTTTATGTAAGAATTAGATGAATGAGAAGTTGACAAAGAATTGAATAGTTTTATCAGCGTGCCTTAAATGTTGGGCTGCCTCACTTCTTATAATAATTAAATCATTTACTTCCACATTCTAATAAAAATAATTTAAACCCGTTATTATTAAGTTAAATTGCGTGGCGACATCCATATAACCACAAATCTTGGCATATTATTGAATAAATATAGAATAAATATCATTTTCGGCATCTTTCTGTCTTCATGATGACTTGCTGACATTGTAATAATATTAATTGATCATCATCTCATGCTGATCTTGATGCCAATATATGCTTGGGCATGTTGTCTCAAGTGATTTGGAAGCCTTGTTTGATATATTCTTTGAAGATTAAATACATATGTTCGACCACCCAATTTGGTAGTACTAAATAGAATCAGGTGTTTGTAACTATAACCTTCTTGATATTAAGATAAAGTGGGAAATTTAGAAGAATAATATTTATAAGACATAGGGTTACATGCATGTTCCCTATAAGACTATACATGTGCATGGTCCACACTTATCTTATAATCCATCCGTTTCATAATATGTGTCATTTTGGAGTCTAAATTTTTTTCACATTGAATATCGTTTTAGATTTTTATACAATTTTATTACCAAATGATCCATATATTAATATTCCTTAGCTAAAATTTAGGGATTTAATTTGATACCTTTTGAGGAATTAATTTGATTCTCTTTCCAATCTTAAATCATAAATTCCTTAATTAGTTAATGGTACATTTGTCCAATTTTTATGTTACATAATCTATGACAAAAACTCCAGATCAATACTAATTATGAAATAGAAAGAGTAAAATAGTACACCGTCATGATGAATGGTTGGTGAATGGGTCAAACCTAACCTGATCTGACTCAAGTTGGGACAACCATTGAGTTCTTCATGGATACTGTGTCTGATTAGGTTCAGATCATATTCGATCAAATCGATGTTCATGTAAAAAAAGTAAATTAACGATTGTTTTGCCCTATTATGATTTTTGGGGATAATTTCAATTTTGATCCTATAAATAAGCCACTTTCAATTTTTTGATAACCAAACATCCATTTTCCAATTCCGGTCCTGTAAATTTTAATTTTTTTTTTCAATTTCAATCAATTTTGGTTGGAATTTTAAAAATTGTAGACGTGGCAGTCGGAAATTCAGACATAGAGGACCGAAAAGGACTGAAATTCTAACATTTTGATTCCGACAACCACGTCATCGATTTTGAAATTTTTAACCAAAAGGGATTGAAATTTGAAAAAATTAAAACCTAGAGGACCAAAATTGAAAACAAATACTTGATTGTTAACGGACAATACCTTACATACATGATCAAAATTGAAATTAACCCCAAACCTTTGTTTATTGGATACACTAGGGAGATAGATTGAATATTATAGAGTTGGCAATGTTCATGAATTCAGTAACTTAGGGTTACATTTTTGTTTGAATTGATCATATTACAAATCTGGTGATTCATATAACTAGAATAATAGATGAAACCTCCTTTTCTACTAACTTCGGCAAGTAATTATATATCGTTAACTTTTTGTGGTGAAAATCTCAATTCCCATCCTGCAACTTAAATCTTGTTATTTTTTAACCATCAAATTTATGTATTTCAATTTTAGTTTGATTATATTTAAAATATCAATTTCTACTTACGCGAACATCCAAATTGTAAAAGACCACATGAACAATTTCGGATGAAAATTGAAAAAAAAAAAATACCTAAAGCTAGGATCAAAATCGAAATACTTAAAATTGATTGTAAAAAAATTGACAACATGACCTAAATTATAAGAAGAAAGTTGCAATATTCTATTTTTTAATTGTTTTCTTAACCTTTTGTTCTTTTTAATTTAACTATTACGTACTGTCGATTATTATATTTTTTTTTGGATTCATGAATACAAATTTAGTGATTGATATAAGCCAAAATAGTAGTATGTACACTAGAGTTTGAATGATATATGTGGATGTAAATTGAATTCAATAAGTGGTACTAATAAAAAGGATAAAAATACCCAAAATGTACTAAAAATATGGACGAATTTTAAGTTAATTGATGATAAGAAAAAAATTTATATTAAAAGTGGCTGAAAAAAAAAAATTGAAAAAAAAAAAAAAAAAAAACCACGATAACATGGTATCAATAAATTTTGGTATGTTTTGAATAAATAGAATACATATTATGGCAATGTCCAAACTACTCCCATTAACAAGTCAACTCCTTCCTCCAAAATTCAGTACATTGAAGGGCAATTGTGAGAAGAAAAAAATTGCAATAATAATAAATGAATGCAGCAAGTCCAAACCCTTGCTCATATATTAATACTTGTTCTTGTATCCTCCGTTTGAAGTAAAGATCGATGTGTTAGTGATTTTCAAGGCCAACAGTTCCATTTCCAAAAACCCTTTCTTCACTTATCTTCACTTCTGTCCTAAAAAACATGGGCAAGAAATCCATACAACAATCATCTAAGCACCAAAAGAAGCAACAAATCCACAATTTGATCAAGATTTTAAGGCCCAAAGTATACATCACAGATTCTTCAAACTTCAAGAATCTTGTTCAACAACTCACCGGAAACCCCCATTCTCCACTCTCGTCCCCGTCTCCGCCCGTTTCTCCACCAACTCAGCCACCCTTTACAGACGCGCAAGAATCTCATGTTCATTCCTACCAAGAAAACAACGTGGACTTCTCGTTCGATTCATCCTCTTTCACCACCCCATTTGAAGGATCACCGGATTTAAGGGTACCAGATTCTTTCAACTCTGTGATGGAAAGCCAAAGTATAGATTTTGAGTCACTGCTAATGGAGATGGATTCGTTCTTGAACAATTATGAGGCATGTTATGATGATCAGATGATTCTGCAAGATCAGGTCTGCGTCTATGATTATGATCTATCCAGCTTCATATGATCCAAATATATATACATATATATATATATCTTTGTATGTATATATGTTGTTATGATCAGTGTATAAGAGTAGCTAGCTACTTGTCTTGTGCAGGAATGTCTGTATAGTTTTATTACTGTTCATATATGTATCCAGAGCTGTAGGAAATTAGGTCTAATTGTCGAAATGAATCTATATTTTGCGAGATTTTTGCTATTTTGATTAATTCTTTTAAACTTGTTAATTTAGTAACGAGTTTATCATGTGTAAATTTTAGTTACATACATGTATAACAAAAAAGTCTCATATATAGATTGAGATGTAATCTAATTTTTTGGTTTTTTTATAAGATGATGCATAGTTAGGGTCTTTAAAATGATCAGATTTACATCTAAAACTAACTAAAATCATTTAGTTAGTTTTGCACTCATTTCATAAATGGATCTAAATCGCATATACGCAACAAAATTAAGATTAAATTGATAATTTTAAATGAATTAACCAAAATAGCAAAATCTCGCAAACGTTTGGATTCTTTTTCACAATTAAGCATAGGAAATTAATGTAATATTTTGTGTGATACTAGTCTTTAGAAGCTTGTGATTGCTGCTGAAAAAAAAAAACAAAAAAAAGATCTTGTGTACATTTTGATACATATATATTAAAGAAAGAATGTAATTATTATTCTGGATGATTCATTTTTAGTTTTGTTAACTAAACATTGTGTGAAAATTGTTTAGTGAAGTTAAAGAAAATATCAACTTTAATCTTGTACCTCAAAAAAATTGTCCAATTTAAGTTTTTTTCAGCTAGAACTTATTGAATCCACCAAACTTTACTCACATGTTTTGTCCAATTTATGGCACAATTTTGTTGACTTGGAAAACTATTTTTCCAATTTTTTTACAAGTTTCAACATCAAAGTTAGCAAAATGGTGATAGATCCTCTAAATGGTTGGAAATCCCTAAATTTTTAGGCCACGTGCTAATTTCCAATGGATTTTATAAATTTAAATGTAACTAACTAAAATTTAATAATTTTGTAAGTTACAAAACTGAAAGTAACATCCACTTCTATGTAACTGTTTCCAAACAATGATTTTATAAATTTAAATGAACTAACTAAAATTTAATAATTTTGTAAGTTACAAAACTGAAAGTAACATCGACTTCTATGTAACTGTTTCCAAACAATGTTTAGTTAACATGAGAAACAATTCCCAATTAATGTTACACATACATTTTAGGGCCAATTACCATTTCCATAATACTAAATTGAGCCTTTCTTTGTTTTTTTCTCCTTTTCATTGTATTAGCCTTTCTTTGTTTTTTTCTCCTTTTCATTGTATTATAATATTATTATGATACTCCCTAAATCATAATATTTTATATGTAGATTTAATTTTTGTATTTTTCAAATATTTAGTCCATTAATGTTACTATATTTTATATGTATAACTAAATAAGATATTAGAGAGTATAATGTTCATTAGTTAAATGATTAATTACATGAAAATCATCATCTTTAATGTTTTTTTGGCATAATTGAAAAAAGTAATCATGACTTTTTAAAAACTTACAAATTTATCTGCACTTTTCGATTACAATTCTCAATTACAATTGTCTAATGCAAGAAAATTTACTTTTGTAACTATGCAATTATTATATATTTGCAAATATAACACTATTGTATGAGTTCTAATTTTTGAAAAAAGTTAAATACTTAGAATGCTCAACAACAAAAAGAACAAGGATACATTTTTTTTAAAAGATCGTAGCTGAGAGTTTATGATATATTTATCCTCAAATTAAAGAAAGATGTTTAAATTAAGATATACTTGAAAAAACATCTTTTAATGTAGATTAATTATTTTTAAGATTGTGTGACATATGTGACTCTCACTTTGAAATTTATGGAAACATGAATTTAGACACTAAAGAATAATTTCGAATTGCAACAATTTTGAAGGTCATGACTTTTTTTTTTTGCTAATAATATAAAAAAAAAAGGATTAAATTGCAACTTTTCAAAAGGTGGTAATTTTGTATTGCAATTTGATCTTTAAATTTGATTTTTTTTTTTTTTGGGAATGGCGTGGCATGCTTGTCGAACATGTGGACTTCGGTCGCCAAAATATATAAATGTGGTCTAAATTGTAACAGTGAATAAAGATCATAATTTGTTTTTTTTTTTCAATTATTTAAAAGTAGAGATAAATTTGCAAGTTTCGAAAAAGTCATGATTTTTTTTTTTTTTTGCAATTACGCCTTTTTTTCATTTTGGATTTATCACCACAAATCATCACCTCCATTTTTTTTAACAATTTGATACATCATCAAACATTTTGGATTCTAATTGCTGACGTGGAGTCTGAAATTTGAAAATTATCCATGTTATGTCATCCGATCACGTGGCTTTGATTTTTGACTCCAAGTCAGTAATTGAAACCAAAAGCGTGTGTCAAATTGTTAAAAAATTGAAGATGGTGATTTGTTGTGATAAAATTAAAATATTATCTTTTATATGAAAAAACGTTAAAGATAACAATTTGTTATGTAATTAACCTTCAATTAAATATCAACATGGCCAAAAAAAAAATTATTAGTTTAATTATCATTTCGAATACTTTCTTAATTTTTATGAAAATCCAACCAGCCCATATATATAAGAGGATGGAAGAAGTACTATTGATCGAGATTTATCATCGAAGTTCCTTTATTATGATTGTATATTTTTGAACTATACCAAATCTATATATTCACATATGGCTCAATATTTCAAGCGTTTGTAATTAAGTTGTATGTATATTTTGATGGATTTGTGTTAAAATAAAAGAAGTGCTTGTCCCACATCGGATTTGTGAACAAAGTGGGAGGGGCCCTTAAGGCTATTTAAGAGCCTAGGTGTCTTTGTCACAAGTGCCCCAATCAATACACTTTAGTCTAGTGTTTGATTCTAGTCAAATTCCTTCCTTGTTTTCTCTGGTAAAGAGTGTTCTAAGAAAAGTGAGAATCATTCTAGGCTTGTAAGAGTGTAGAGAGTGTTGGGAGACAAAGAGTGGAATATTGTGTGATTGTAAGAATTTTTCACGTAGTGATATTCTCTCTTGGCCGTGGTTTTTTCTCCGATTTTAGAGTTCTCCACGTAAATTCTTGTGTTGTGGATTGTTGTTTCGTTTCTTCCTTTTTATTTCTTGTTTTCTTCTTCCTTAGAAATGGAAGGGAATGGTATTTTTTCCCAACATATTTCATATTTTTTACGATGATTACTGTGAATATATCTTGGCATCATGTAAAATTTCCAATCTGATTTGAGTTGGATTAATTATTATTTTTGTACTGATCATGTTGCGGAACATACGTTGATAACTTCAACAACAATAATATTTCGTCATTTGGTGAAGTGTGTGTCATCTATGCACGTAAATGAATCATTTACCCATCAATTTTGGGATACACATTGTAGCGTCCCGGATCAAAATGAGCATAATTGATTAATTAAATATTTAACACATGACTTAATTTATTACGTGCGTTTATTTTGACTGTCTAATTAAATACGTGCGTTTCAGATAAGTGTTAATGCGAGTATGAGATGGATAATTAATCTAGACATGGGATATAGGATATTTTTATATCATTAGTTGCGCGTTGGAAAAATAAGAAAATAGAAACGAACTAGAGGTTAATCGGGGATCTGTAGCTTAAACGGCAATGAAGAGAACAAAACACGGGGTTTCGGAAATATCAGAAGATATTTACCAAGATATTTACCGAGATATTTACGGTGAATAGTAACTTCTGAAATCTATAAATAGGAGCTCACCCCATTTCATTTTTACTCCTTTCTTCGAACGAGCCAAAAGCGCCGAAAATACGTAAGTCTCTCTTCTCTCTCTCATTTCTTTTTCAGCCTCCGGAGCCGCCGCCGTGTGCGGTGGTGCAGCCACCAAAGATCGCCGGAATATTTTCAAAGTTGTCGGTTTCGGCCGATTTTCGTACACGATGTAGGTCTCGACGAGATGAGCCTAGAACAGGTCTCGGATTTCAATTCCGACTTCTGGTTCGCCGGAAAACGGCGAAAAACCATCTTGAAACCCTAAACCCTAACCCTAGCCAATTGTTCTCTCTCCTCGGTTTTCTCTCTTTTCCTCCGTACTTTTCACCGGAGATGTTGTCGGAGGTCCTCCCAGAGGTGAGGGCGATTTGTTGGAAGGACGGCGCCGCCGTAGGTGGTGGCGTCGGAGTTATATCGGGTCGGGTTTGTGTTATGCATATATGTGTGTGTGTTGTGTTCGTGTGTGTTTATGTGTGATCTCTGTTGGGGGCGGCACAGATGGTGCCGCCATGGGAAAAGTGATGACCGGTGCTGGTGATGCGCCGGCGGGTTGTGACGATGGGTTTCCGGCGACTGGAGGTCGTCGGCCAAGTGATTAAGGGTGTGTGTGTGTTGTACATATATATGCATGTTTGTGTGAGTTTTGAGGTTGGGAAGGGTTTGATCTCATACCGGAGTTCGTTGGGGGTAACCGGAGATGGAGGAGGTTGGAACGGGGTTGCCGGTGAGACGTGGAGGTGGTGGCCGGTGACGGGAGGTCACCGACAAAAAAATTGTGTTTTCAGGTGTTTTGTCGCGCACGGACGCGCGCGCCAAGAGGAGCTACTGGATGATCGCGCACGGTCGTGCGCGGTGGCACGGTCGTGCCCCGGGAGTGAATGACCGTGCGCGGTAGGGCAGATGCCGGAGGATACTCGTCGATCTTAAAACGCTCCGTTCGGGTTCGTTTCAACTCCGATTGAGCTCATTCTTTTTTTGTTGCGACCCTAATCGAACCCTCTTTCATCTGAACCCTTTAAACTGAACTTTCACCCTTGTCTCCTCAATCCCAATCTTTAGATCTTTTGATCCGCCGCATCGTTAGCGATCGTTTTTCCGCCGACAACGTTTATAGCTTTAATTATACGTTTGTAAAGATCTAAGAAACGATGTAACGTATGTAGGCTATCTTTTGGATTGAACTTTGAGGCACAAGGTTTGAGACACGAGACTTTGGTACTCGCTTGTGAAATCTGATCTGTCGGTACTCATGGATCACGTGGTAACCACCGAACGAGGTGGGGGTACATTCTAAACTCAAGATGTTACTGTTTTCCATATTTGATAATTGAACTCTATGTGCTGTGATTATATGCTGTGATTGTTGTATTCATGCATAGTTTATGATACGATGAACGAGAACGGATGTCCTAAGTCATGATAGGGATGGACTGGTGGCCCGTAAAAAGCACCATACGTTAGGAATGCAACGGGTATAGTCGAGTGCTCTTAGAGCCGTGTGTTTTTTTACATTGTGTGCTATGCATTTTATATGCTGTGACTACTTCGAACTACTATACGTTGGATTTGTTGTGCTCACCTAATAACTAATAAAGGTTGGAAAGTATCCCCACGAGTGTATTCAACGCACTCACCCCTTATTCTGTACTTACCCTACAGGAGATGAAGAGATTCATGATGCGTAGAGAGAGGGGTGCCCTATCAGCTGTGTCGATGATTCCGGTTTTGTCTTTAAACCTATGTTGATTCGTTTGTAAAACGATGTTCCACGTTTGTAATAGAAAATTGTATTTCTTCCTCTTTGTAAAAGATCTTGATGTTTTTCCGCTGCGTAAGGTTTTAAACTTCCTTTTATCGATTGAAACCGATGTTTAAAGAGTATCTCTTCTTGTCCTCTCCCTTTTCTTTCTATTTTATATCATGCACGCCTCTTTCCCCTTTCTTTCTTAACGCCCAAAAATTAAAAACTCTGATATTTTGACGAAAAGATTTTGGGGCGTTACACACATACAATTAATATATACAAATATTATAGAAGACAAATCTATTATTAAATGATCGATATTTCAACTCCTGTTTTATTTATAAAATATATATATATATATATAAGTAATATTTATATATCCACTTGACATTTTTTATATCAACTAGTAGTCCACCCGCGCAATGCACGGTTTGTCATATACTAAACAGTAAATATATACATATAAATACATTTATAAAGGTAATATAAATATGAAAAAATAAACAACAAACAAATCTCACATATAAAAAACAATGATGCATTAAGTAGTCATATGACGTAAATAATATAAATTAAACCCATCAAGTAAGTTGTCATACCACATAATAATATATAAAAAATTAATTAAAATTCAAATATAAGTGAACGATTAAATTAGAAAATACATTAGATCCAAAAACATAACATAGAAATATTCAACACATAAACAATAGGAATTATAAATTTTGAAATATTTCTTTATACACAACATTCCTAGTTGAATTACTCTGGTGATTATCCCCATCACAAATCAAAATCCTTAAACCACGGCGGTTTGTAACACGTGAAACAACGTTTCAGTCGTCCATGAGTAAAAACAGGTCTTTCTAACAATAGTCCAACATGAGACAATGATTGACCCTAGCTTTTATTATTTGTCATTACATAAGATACAATCATAGGAAACTGTGTTTGTTGAAACTTAAATGGTAATCTTGGATCAGATGGAGTTAATGACATCCTTGAAATTAAGACCTCACGACCTACATTATTTTCGCTCAAAATCTTCACTTGCAGAACATGGCTACCAAGTTTTGTAATAATCATTCGAGTGCTATTACATAGCCTAAGTGAATGATCAGTGTTTAGAAGTAGCATGACAAGAGTACCAAATTTTAACAACAGTTGATGATTTGGCACACTAGAACATCTGATACCATTAAGAAATTAGTTGTGTGCACATCAACCAAAACACCTATTATTGAGATATGCATGCACATATCCGTTGGAGATTTTTTGTATCTTTGGTATATATCTCATAGCATAGATAGCTGTAAAATCTCTTATAGATGGTAAGTAGTTTTTTCGATCCTTAATCAACGAATCTATTTCTTGTATTGTTGTATATATCTTGGGACCTTCCCCATCCGTTTTCAATAACACAGAAAATAGAGAATTTTGTCTCTACCTTTTTCTTCTTGTTCTTCGTCAATATTTTCACCTATACTTGAATCCGAATTAGATATACTATCAGAACTCATATATGTTCTCGAGTCACCTGCGTTTAAGAAAGTCATGTAATCATTTACACTGCCCACAATATCAAGTCGGTGTAAGTATGACACAATCTTTAAGATAGCTTGTCGCATCAACATAACCATTGTTCAGTGGGTATGTATCATGAAAAATATCTCTAATTGGATCATCAGATGACTTCAACAGAATATCTCCGAGAATTTCTACATCAAAGTATCCATGCTGATCAACTCCAATTGTACCATCTCCAATGGAAGCTATCCATTCCGAGAAAAACTGCATCTTCATTACCTCATCAGGTGATTTGTTTGAATTTTCAAGATTCATATTTTTTTATCAGCTGCAATAACCTGCAGTTCTGTCAAATAGGGGATGCATTTATGGTTGCATGAACAATGTCTTGTTTATTACCTTTCGGTATAATCGGTAAAATTTAACGAAAGTCCCCACAAAAAACAATTGTTTTACCTCTAAAAGGTCTATCTTTATTCATTGCACAGCTTTGTTGCATAATATCTCTAAGATTCATACCAAGTGTTTCAAAACAATTTCTATGCATAATAGGATCTTCATCCCAGATAATGAGTGTTTTGCCCTGACAATAAGTTTGGCTAATTGACTTCCTTGATTAATAGCACACGTCGAGCCTTTGTGTATATTAGTCGGTATGGAAAATCTTGAATGAGCAGTCCTTCCACTAGGTAATAAAAGAGATGCAATGCCACTTGAAGCAACATAAAGGACAATATCACCCTAAGACCTCAATGCTACAAACAATATTCTCCACACATAAGTTTTACCAGTTCCAGCGTAACCATAAACAAAGAACACACCACCAACCCCTGATTGAACAACTTGCATCACAGTATCATACACTTTAAGTTGCTCATCATATAAGCATACAACCAACTCTTCATGTTCTTTCTTGAGAGCATCATGATTATACCGCAGTTCATCATAAACTAATTTATTTTGCATAACTCAAACAATGCTAACATTTGGATATGACATCGTATTATAATCAGCTAAACACTTGCCAAATCCTTACAATATTTATCTATTTCGACCATTGTGATATTCTTGATCTCGTCCTCACTCAAATGCAAACTTAAGAAACAATATAAATATATACATGCATTCACTAACACAAGCAACACAAAATATTTAACCAATCATAATATACATAAAATTACCTAGATGATTCAATATACTATTTGCCGATACAGTATGTCATCCGACATATACTCCCAACACTTACTCCACACCTTCTTAGGCCTACTCAAACTATCTGAGGATAGTAACATTGCACATAGATGTCTAAGAGAATGACTAATTAACTATTGGCTTGCCTCAATTATCCCATCAATATATTCCCTATCGTCATCTAAAAGACCAAGTACATAGCAGGCATCATAGAATGTATCATATGTCACATCACCCATGATCCTTATATCTTTGAAAAGGTTGGAGCTTGACTAATATTGAGCAGACACCTCAAATAGTACACCTCACCGTTGTCAGGTGGGACATAAAAAATGTTGTCTAATGAGAATTCACGTTTCCGAGAGGTCCACTCTTTTTTATCTTGGTTCTAGACAAATTTTTGAGGAAACTTAGCATATGAGACTTCTTGCTTTAGGGTATTTCTTGTTCGCTTCAAACCAAGCAACAAACATAGTGTAACCAACTGTTGGACGACTCATAATATCATCCAATTGGACATCATCAGAAAACAGGATAGGTGGTTCATTTGGCAAAGGGAAAATAAGACGCTCAACTGATGGATTCTTATACTGAATTTCAAAACTTAAAATCCTCTATATAGCTTCACATAGAGAAACATATCTACAATCATAGTACATGTTAATCTCGTCAACAAGTTGAGCCACATCCTTATCAACTGTACTCTTATAAAACAAAGTTGTAACTCGATCATACCCCTTATTAATTAACATACTTGAACAGATATTTGATTGATCTAGATTGATTACACCATTCGACATTCATATGTGTACCATACTTGAGCAATAAATAATGATTATGGGGACATATCTATTATCCAACTAAATGTCATTTTTAAGTACAGTTCTACTATTATCCCTACGACGGTACACATGATATTCACCATCATCAATAGTTGTCATCACCACAAATGATTTCGGAAATTGTTTAACACATTTTCCATCTGACATACATGGAGAACTTGGTCTTAACACAACGCATGGACTATGAATCATAAAATCTTGAACTGCATTGTAGTAAGAAAGATCGAGAACCTTGTCAAGAATCTCAGCAGAGATTATCCTATCAATATCACTTGGTGTTGGATATTTATTTGCTGGATCAAAGAATAATACAATATGCATATGTGGTAATCCATGATTCTGAAATTCAATCGTGTATATTACTGCAAAAAGTAATCATGAAGAATTAACACTAACAACTAATTATAAAAATATCTACATTAAAAATAAATAATTAAATTCAATATGTAAAATAAAACAAACAAAACATGAAATACAACTAATACCAGCTCTCACAACAACGAATACTTTATTCTTCTGAAGGTCCCTCACCAAGCCATCCAATTTCATCTTGAATACACGACACACAATATCATGACGATCTTCAGCTTTTGATCCCCTACTATCGAGATATCTCACTATTTCAGGCCACTTTGGATTACATGTGAATGTTATAAAGACATCTGGATAACCAATCCACCTACATATAGATATTGCATCCTGGTAATTTTGAATCATAAAACGTGACCCACCAGTGAAAAATGATGGGAGAATCACTCAACATCCCAACAGACATGGATCAGTCTCACCTTGTAGCGATGCTCCCACTAAGCTCTTATACATCTCACATCGTAACTCTTTCTAATGGGTATGAATATACATCAATCTTGAAGACTCTATCATTGTAAAAACATCGACCATAAATTGCTGTGTCAATCATCTTGCATACAAAATTATAGAAAACTGATATTTCCGTTCATGTAGCCGATAACAAAACCACTCCCGAATCCTTCTTTCTTGATTTAATTTCATAATTACCACCTACAAAGAAAAGGATATCCTCTATGTATCTATCATCACTATACAGAAATAATAAGGAATATTGTAGAGGAAGATATACAACGTTCAACTCACTTATTCTCTGCAATTGCCCCATTTGAGTCTCAACTATTATATCTCTGTCCCCTAAAAACTTATCAAAATCACCAACCAATAGAGCTGTAACTTCGGAGACAGTATAAAAATTATATACTCTAGCATCACGACCTCATCTACCAATCAACTTCAACCTTACATTTGAGATCTCCCATTCATTCAATCTATCTCTATCCATTCTAAATGACCTTACAATACATTGTGTTCATCCTCCATTGATTTCAAGTCTGAAACAATCTCAGCATGAAGAGTATTCACATTTTGACCAGACCTACAAATTAAAGGAAAATAAATTGTAACATATTCCAATTACCTAATAAAAATCATCATATTTAAAAATTAAACTAAATTATATAATTGAAAAAAACATACCTAACACAGTTAATTCGATTGTTGATCTCGTTATCAGTATCATATATTTAAAGTTGTGTAAACTTTGGAGCTGATCCTTCTATCGACAACAACCTACCCATCAAATGAAAATTTTGACCATGCAACTTAAAATTTTGAGGACAATTACCTACATTAGTAGAGTAATCAATCCTTTCTCCCATCGATGTAAAACAAAGCATGATATTGTATGATCTTATATTATCCATAAAATGTTTACTTCTTTCATTCACTCAATGGAAAAGATCATGCAACATGCTAAGTGGTTCTTGAAACGAAGGAAGTTGAACTTTTCCTTGACAACAACACAATGAGTACCTTTGGTTGACTTGTATTAAAATGTGTTTGTAATCGCTCCTCATACCAGAATATTGAATTATAAAAAATACACCTATAGTCTGCATCTCCTAAGTCCCAATAATTTGTAAGCTTGAAGTAAATGGTGGAAGTTAACATAATGATATAAATAAAATAAATAAGTAGATGCAAGCATAAAAAAACATACCATTATAGAACCAAAAATTGTTTCAAAATCGTGCAAACCTAACCCTGTAACCATTTATATTTAATGTAAAACAATATTTTACATTGAAATAGCTACAAAATATTTCCAGTTCAAAATTAATACCTTCCACTTCCACACAATATACATCATTCTCAGCTGATTCATCCAAAGATGGCAAAGGTAATGGATAACACATCACAATTTTATTTGAACAAAGAAATTCAGAAACTACAAAACTACCTTAACTTGTACTCAACGACCTCTCGTATATCATCATCCAATATCATCTTAGTAGCATTGTAAGCCGTAGAAACACTTACAACAACTATTATCAAATATAAAAATAATCATGTACACAAATATGATTAAATAGTAACATATAACAATCAACCCCTACACTTGTCAGAATTAACACACTGTAATGTAAAATAAATAATTACCTTTGTAAATCTTACAACGACAGAACTAAAGAATCATGATAAGTGCCTCGCCACCTATACGAACCCTTTCCATCATTTGATCGACGTAATCCTCCCAAAATGTATAACTCAATCAATTTCGGCTATTAATATTTCACCAAAAGGTTATATATGAAATCAAAAACAACCTAACATACATAATTTTTTAGAAGAATACATACCCATGATCCTTCGAAAAAACCTCATCCATTTACTAACTTGGTCATTGTTGCCACGAACACGAGGATTGTTCACACTAACAACACGACCAATAACATCTACCAAGAAAAAAGGTTGTTGATTACAAAAAATAACCAAACCAAGCTATAATAAATCCACATTTAGTTTATTAAAGTAAAGAAGATATAATATACCAATCATCTCGGATTCATTGATTTGCTCGGGAATTGAAATTTCATTGAACTACTTAAATTGAAAAATATTTCTTGAAAAAGCAAGATCATGATTTTCAGTCACTCTCGTCTCATTGATAAAAATCAACATATAATGGTTGTTGGTACTCCGAAAATGCATTCGGCTATTGGTCACAATGAAATTTTTCACTGTATATAGTCCTCCTTCAGCAAATTCAATGTTCAATCTAGGCATTAGTTCTGTTTTGATGGTAGCATAAATTCTTGTATCCTGCATGGTTCACAAAAAAAACCATAAGTATAACCACTACACTGCATGACATTACAAACTCACATGCTTTTATTCGTATTCCATTACCTTAGTATCATGAGAGATGCACTCAGTAATTCGAAATCTCATTGGATTTCCATATGCAGGTACATGATAACAGCAGATTAACTTGAGCTTCACAACCTACTGCGTTTTTTAAGGCCAAATATCTCTCAACATGGTGAAGCAAGGTGTCATGCTACCCACATTTAAAATAGTGAGTGAAAAAGGTAACCAATATCACAACAAATAAACAAAAACATTGAACATAATCACATGAATTCACATACTATAATACTGAGTACAACTACTTTGTGACAGGGAAAAAACTGAAATGGGTGAAGAGAGTTAGCAACCAGAAAAAAACACCAATGAGGTTTTTTATAGGAGACACGAACAAGAATTTCCATTTTCCATTTTATTTATTTTTCTCCTACAACAGTGCAAAAAGGAAAAAATCATTTCAATCTTACATACCTCTTCATGTCATTATGCTAATTTACTCTTATTTTTTACTTCAAATCAAACTGTGATTGGCCAAGGAAATCAGTAATACCTAGCAAATCTTTTAATTAATCACTAATCTGCATCCCAAGATTGGCTAGCTAGGCGGTGAGGTAGAAGACAGACCGATGCTATAATTTTAATCATTTTTTGTGAGACAAATAATCATTACCTAACCAAAAAAATTTTGCATGCCAATTGAATAATAAATAAATAAAAAATACTCATTGGCCGAAAAAAAAGTGCAGCCGCCATTTCCATTCTGCATGAGTAAAATTAATCCAAAATAAAATTTTTGTGCTCGAGTACACAATATATGAATAATAAAAAGGCTGACCCCACACATGCAAACTCATTGATCTATTTTCAGAGATGTTTTTACAATGAAATACAAAATTATAATATTTTCCCCTAATTCTAACCCCCAAAGAAAAGAAAAATAAAATATAGATGATTTAGTTGGGAAGTGACAAATCTATAAAATTGCAAACTTCTCTCATTTTATATATAATATAGATTAATATATTATCTTATATTGTAGAATAAGACTTGAATAGAACAAATAAGAATAAACATTATGGTTGGATTTCAAACTTTATGGCTAAGAGGAATATTAGAGAACTTGAATTACAAACAAAATGATCATATGATCGTATATTTAGAATAGTTTTACCAATTTGATCTTCAAAGATCGAGTTTTACATGAAAAAACAAAGCATATTCGTTTACAATTTCATTTTCTAAGAGAACATGTTGTGAGGAGAGATTAATTTTGAATATTGTCGAAGTGAAGAACCAATTATTGATATCTTCACAAAAGCCCCTTGGAGCAACAAGTTTTTTAAAAATATTTTTGCATTGAGAGTTCTAAGGAATTTTAGTTTGTTCCCAGCTATGTTAGAATAAACAAAAATTCATTAAATCAAAATTTAGTCAAATGTATTTTAAAGTCTTTGGCCAAAGAATCTTCTTTTTTGTATTGTAAATTAATGTTTTTTGATTCACTTGTCACTCAATAGAATTTGGTATGCCATCTTATAAGATAAAAAACACAAACTTAACAAATACCATGTTTGATTCTTCAATCCTTCAAAATATCTTTCTTCAATTTCCTACAATAAAGTCTATTTGAATTTTTTAGAATTAATATATATTTAATTGGATTCCAATTTTCATTTTAGCAATTGATTGTCCCTCTTCTCACTCACTTGCACGCAATAGCCCATCTTCCTCCTCCATTCTTACACAACCACCATTTACCCACTAAACCAAACCACACACTCTATTTTTTTTTCAAAATTACTCTACCTCATTCTCATATATAGAATACACTAGAGGAGGAAAAACCGCCACAAGCTCCTCTCACCAGTTGATTGACAAAGAAGACCATCCATCGGTGCCACCAACTCTCAGAGTAATCGTCACACCAACTCCACTGCTCTAGTGTACTTGTTGCTACTCCTACCACCGATGCCCAACATCGCACCACCACCACCACTACCAAAAAAAACAATCTAGATGTTATAGAAGAACCCACCTCCACGACCTGTTCGTGCTTTTGGATTAACAAATTTCTGCCACAATCTCCATTTTAATGGTCCAAGTCAAACATAATGTTATTCCAAGCTTATTCGGCTACACGTAAAATCTACAACTTATCTCAATGAATTGATTTTGCAACAATTAAGTTTATGATGTTATGTCTTGCTTGAATGTTGTGAGTTGTGAGAGTTGATGATAAGTGATTATGAGATACTCCACAGAACTAACGTACCCATATGTTCAATCAGCAAAAATCTTCATATAAGTTGCAAATATTTAAGCAAGACATACTACGAGGACATTCATTTTTTATTAGAAGAAACCCATATTTTTTGAGAATTTGATAAGTTTCTCACTTGTTTTGGGTTTACTGTTGCAAAAATTCAAGATTCCACCCCTATTGCTAGCGATTGTTGGGTACCCATAATGCTCCACCATATGATGCAGGAATTATAAAGCAACTTCAATTTACAATCCCTCTATTCAGTATATTTAGTGTTTAATGTCTTACACAATTACGTGACAATTCACTAATTGAAACATTATCAAAACCACTAAATTATTGATCATCCATTTTATGCTCACAAGACAACGGTTTAAATTGCCCGTCATGGAGTCATGTCCTTCATTGTTTAATTGATGTAGAGAATATGAAATAACCAATTGTTATGGGTGGTGTGGTGACGATGATTGCTATTTATGAAAACATTGATCTTAGTCAATAATTTTCAATTGGCCAGTTTGAGCGATTGGATGGTGCTCTATTGGAAAAAAATGGATGTTCTTTCTACAAGAGACAACTCATTTGTGTGACACAACTCTGATTTGGATTATATTGCTCTACTCAATCTTGAGTACACTATTCCATGAGGTGATAATAATATAAAGATGCTATGAGGTCCCATGCCTCAAGTTTCAGCTTGTCAACCTAAAGAATTACTTGTTATATATAAAAATATTAGTTTTTACATCATGATATCAGAGTGGGTCTATGGTTTTATAAACTTGCTAAAATCAAAATTATTTAAAAAAAAAAGGGTTGCAGTAAAATTCATTTATAGAGTCAGTTACTAACTAGTGCCATCTAACTCTACCACATTGTCTGCATCAAGATCTGTTTTACAAAAAAGTTTCAATGTATATTACATGATCAGTTACAAATTATGTTTAACGACGAAGTTTCAATATATTTCAGATGTATTATTTCAATATATGACACATGTATAGTCAAATAAACAGAGCGGAATAGGGGAATAATCTTCATCCCCCCGTCCCTGCCACCGTGGGTTTAGCGAGGAAGAATATTCTCCCGTTCCCATCCACATGGGGTTTTTTCCAGTCCTAAATTCTATTATATGTATATACATATATATCACCATATATTTTGGGTTAGTTTATTAAGAAACTTTAGTTAGTTTAATATATTATTAAATTTTCATGTTTTTTTGTTAAAATTTAAATAAGTGTTCTCTCATAGTTTATGTTAGTAAATCAATATTTAGGTTTTAATAAGACAAAACATATATGTAATAGAAGTTTAGAGTATCCCATTTTTCGCAGTGTCTAAGTGAAACTTAGATAAAATTGACTTCTAGAATAGTTCAAGTTTGGTCATTGAAAAGATACGTTGAGATCTTATTGAATGATGTTGGAAACATCTCGCTAGCAAGCTATGATGAAGAGATCTTATTGCAAGCTAAAGGATGCAGGTGCAATAAGATGACCAAAAAAAATATACGTTGTATGAAGATAAAAGAATACATAAGAGATAAGATACGACAAAGACCAAGTTAGTGCAAGAAAGATGTTAAATCAAAAATCTTGCAGCTGCTCATGAAATTGTAACGCCCCGAAATCTTTTGGTCAAAATATCAGAGTTTTTTTCGTTTTTGGGCGTTAAGAGAGAAAGGGGAAAGAGACGTACATGATATAAAATAGAAAGAAAAAGGAAGAGGACAAGAAGAGATACTCTTTAAACATCGGTTTCAACCGATAAAAGGAAGTTTGAAACCTTACGCAGCGGAAAAACATCAGGATCTTTTACAAAGAGGAAGAAATACAGTTTTCTATTACAAACGTGGAACATCGTTTCATCATAGCTTTAAAACACAAAACAGAAGATGGACACAGCTGATAGGGCACCCCTCTCTCTACGCGTCAAGGTTCTCTTCTTCTCCTGTGGTGTGAGTACAAAATAGGGGTGAGTGCGTTGAATACACTCGTGGGGATACTTTCCAACTTTTATCAGTTATTAGGTGAGCACAACAATCCAACATATAGTAGTTCGGCAAGTAGTCACAGCATATAAATGCATAGCACACAATGTAAAACACACGGCTCTAAGAGCACTCAACTATACCCGTTGCATATCTAACATATGGTGCTTTTTACGGGCCACCAGTCCATCCCTAACATAACGTATGGTGCTTTTTACGGGCCACCAGTCCATCCCTATCATGACGTATGGTGCTTTTTACGGGCCACCAGTCCATCCCTAACATGACTTAGGACATCCTCCACGTTCATCGTATCACAAACTATGCATGAATACAGTAATCACAGCATATAACCACAGCACATAGAGTTCAATTATCAAATATGGAAAACAGTAACATCTTGAGTTTAGAATGTACCCCCACCTTGTTCGGTGGTTACCACGTGAACAACGAGTACCGACGGATCAGATTTCCCAAGCAAGTACCAACGATCCCGTATCTCGGATCTCGTGTCTCAAATCCCGTGTCTGAAATCCTGTATCTCGATATTCAATCCAACCGATAGCCTACATACATAACGGTGTTCTTAGATCTTTAACATCGCATAATTAAAGTTATAACAGACTCCGGTGGAGAAATGATCGTTAAACGCGCGTCGGATCTAGAGCTCTAAAGATCGGAGTTGAAGAAACGAGATTGGATATCCAATCCATATAGCTGAGATGATAGAGAATGAAATAAGGATCACAACGCAAAAAGAATGAGCTTAATCGGAGTTCAAACGAGCTCAAACGGAGCATTTTAAGGTTAGGGGTAAAACGGTAATTTTGGTCAAAGGGTTGACTTTGACCGGGCCCACGACCCCGATCAACGACGTGTCGTTATCGACGGCTCGATATGGATGAACGACGGAAAGAAAACGAGGTTCGGATCGAAAACACGACGTCGGGTGCGCGTCGGCACCCGACGGGTGCGCATGGGCGCGCACGGTGCGCGCGCGGCTCCCGGCGCCCGACGGCTGCCGAGTTTTCTCGGCAGCGGGTAAGCTCGCTCGGCTGGCTGCCGAGTTTTCTCGGCAGCCACTTCCCAGATCTTCCCGACGGTGGCCTGCTCGAGCAGGCCACTTCCCGGCGTCGCCCGTCGCGGCGGCGCCACCCCCTGCCGCTACCACCTACCTCGCCGGATACCTTGCACCGCCGGCTACCACTTCCGGCCATCCATCGCCGGATTCCGGCGGTGAATAGTGTCCGAATCTTTGCCGCAAAACCCTTCGATACATTGATTTTCCAAAAAATCCATCTTCACCAAAACACCTCCGGCCGGCGACCCCAGTCGCCGGCGACCATCCCCCTGGCCACCAGACACCGGCCGGCGACCTCCTTGTCGCCGGCCACCACCCAACTCCGGCCAACACACATACACAGCCACATATATACACATATACAACCCACGCTCAACACACACACTCCAACCCTAGCCAAACCAACCCTTGGCCGGCGGCCACCTACCGTGACCTTGGCCGGCGACCCCCAGTCGCCGGCCACCACCGCCACCGTGCACACACACACAGCAGCTCTCACACACACGCATGGAAACATATACACACACACGCACATGGAAATATATACACACACCCTGTCATGCTTGGCCGGCGGCCACCCGCCGCTGGCCCCCTCCACCTGAGCCCTCGCCGGCGACCTCCCGTCGCCGGCTCACTGGTCACGCATGGCGGCGCCACCATGCGCCGCCCACAACAGCGAACTCAACACACACACACACTAGCACACCTAAACACACACACACATGCACGATCATGCATATACACACACTGTCCTTCTCCGGCGCCGGCCCTCCAGCAGGTCACCCTACCTCCGGCGGTCCTCCGGTCGTCAACTCCGGCGAGAAGAAAGAGAAAAACAGAGGAGAGAGAGAGAAGGTGGTGCAAGGAATAGGGTTAGGGTTTAGGGGTTGTTTTTCGCCGTTTTCCGGCGAAGGAGAAATCGAATTTGAAATCCGAGATCTATCCTAGATTCGTCTCGTCGAGACGAGCATCGTGTGCGAAAATCATCCGATTCCGACAACATTGGATTTTTCGGCCACCGGCCGGCGCCGGCGGTGGCCCACCGGAGACAGAATCCCGGAAAAAGAAAGAGAGAAGAGAGGGACTTACTCATTTTCGTCGCTTTCGGCTCGTTCGGAGAAACGGTGAAAAATGAATCGGAGGAGCCTCTATTTATAGAATTCAGAAAACACTATTCACCGAAAATATCTCCATTACTATTCATCCAAAATATCTCGGCACTATTCATTGGTTGACTTTTCCCATGTTACTATTCACGTAAAATATCTTCCGGTTTTTCGACCGAAACTTCGGGTTTTGCCCTTTCCGTCACCGTTTGATCTACGGGTCTCTGATTGACCCCTAGTTCGTTTCTATTTTCTCATCTTTCCAAAACGCATCTTATGGTATGAAAATATTCTATATACCATGTCCACGAAAATTATCCATCTAAGTCACGCGTTAAACACATATCTGAAACGCACGTAATAAATTAAACAGTCAAAGTAAACGCGCATACTTATTAAGTCATACGTTAAATATTTAATTTAATCAATTATGCTCGTTTTGATCCGGGGCACTACAGAAATTACATTGCAAGATAAAAGAAAAGCATGCATCATTGATGTTCAAGGAATTAGATCAACTTAGTTGAAGAAAAATTCCACTTTATCCCTATTTATGAAATATAACAAGTAGAGACAAAGTTGTAAAGTGATGTTCTCAACCAAAATGAAGATGACTGTTGGACCGACAGTTTTCAGAAACTTGCAGCTCCTGTGGTAAAACAACTTAGTCCCCATTTTAATGCTACTAATGAACTAAGAATCATTAAATAAGCCATGTACGGGCCTGAAAGAAGTTTTAAATACTATATTTTTGTCACCTCTTCAACGGGAAAAATGCTTAAGTATAAATAAAAGAAGAGTACAACTTATATAATAACTAAATCTACCACTGACCTATTGTAATATCTAGTATATTCAAGCTTTCTATATTCATAATTACTAAGTAAACAAAGGTTGGAAGATATCAGTCACTCAACCTCGAAAAAGCTAGCCTACAAAAAATCTTAAACTTCAAAGTCTATGTAGATATCTTATGTGGATTTGTACAATCTTGTGTGGATCAAGTCTAGGTTGTTGAGCAACCTATGTGAAAGTTAATTGTTGTAAGTGTTAAGTTGTTGAGTCTTAAGTTTGTGAAATCACTGTGTGTAAAGTTTATAAACCAAATGTTAGGAAATCAATATTTAGATTTTTATGAGATAAAACATAATTGTAGTAGAACTTTAGAGTGTCTCATTTTTCACGTTGTTTAAGTGAAACTAGAAGAAAGAATAGCAAAAGGCAAGTCAAGACGTTATTGTAAGTTGTAGGGAACAACTGTAGAAAGTTGTATGATGAAGAACTTACTACATATTACAACCAACTGTTTCTGTAAGCAAGCATTGAAGACTTGTAGTACGAAGAATGAAAATACAATGATGAAAGGTTATAACACAGATACTGAATAATGCACGATAAGTGCATATAGAAAGTTGTATGCAGATTAGTAACTAATTGATCAACCTCAGTTGGAGGAAAGGTAAAGTCCATGATTTGAAATATAGCTAGTAGAGGCAAATTCTTCAAACACCTAGCTAGACAGACTGCAGAAAATAGTACCTCCAGATAGAAAAAATAGAATGGCTTGTTTACTCTTTGAGTATAAGACAATTCATATTTAATTCAACATTTTACTCTGCTATGAGAGCATTAAATGTATGGTTTCACCCTCTTCAATGGGAAAGAAACCTTATACTACAAATATAGGTGGAAGAAGATTGGAACGACTACTAAAACTATAACTCTCAAATCTTAAGCCAACACAAGCATTCAAACTCACTATTCAATCAAGCTATCAAGTTTTAATCACTCAACCTTAATTGCAAGCCAAACAAAGAAGTTGATCTTCCATATTCTAAGTGACGGCTTCATACCTGTTGGAAAAACAATATATATCCTTAACTCTTTACTCTGTGTGAGAGATTGTTTTAAGAGTCATTAGTTTAGAAAGAATAGTTTCTTGCTGAGCCTAAGTTGCTTAGAGTTTTCCATCATGTATGGATTTAGGGGATCCTGTGTGGGTCTAACCTAAGAGTTGGAGCAACTTGTATGAAAACTGAACTCTTGTAGGTGTTGTTTTGTGAGTCTAGAGTTGTATAGGAAAGATCTTTATAATTTAAATTGCATCAAACTAAGTTCCTCATGTATGAATGAGTAGAGTGAATTGGAGGATTGCTCAACTCTTGAACCACTATAAACTTTTGTGTGTTTATTTATTAGTTTTATAAGTTGTTTATATATCTTGGTGCATTCTATAATTGTCATACAACATAAAACATACTTGTAAAATATCATAATTGCAAAAGCTTTTCAAAAAGAACTTTTAAAATTAACTTCTTTATATATAATTTTCATTGCATGAACTCTCTTAAACACTACTTATGGTAGTGCATATAGTGTTGCACGGAGAAACTACTAACACCGTTGTAAGCTCTAATAGTATACAACATAAAATAAGAAAGTTCAATGTTCTAAAACTCCATAGAAGTTCATTTAACCCTCCCTTTTATGAACCTCTTGTGTCATTTGAGACCAACACCAAACCATACTTAACAAAATTCCTCTTCATGAGGAGTGAAGAAGATTAAAGGGATTAATACACTCTTACCCATTATAATTTGTTATTTGTTTAAGTTTTTGTTTACTGCATCTCTTGCATTTGCATACGTACTACATATAAATTCTTTTCCCAAAACTCATAAATTTTCAAAAGGTGTTTCATAAAATAACTCTTCAAGAATTATTCAATTGTCAAAATGTCTTAAAATCTTTGGTACAACGAAAGACTACAATTAAACTTGTGTGTAGTGTTATTACTCAAAAGCTGCGTACAACGTTATAAACTCGAATAACGAACACCGTATAAAAGAAGGTTATAGTTTTTTTGAAAATTTTAAAAATTCGAATTAGTTCATTTAACCCCCCTCCCCTGTAAACCTCATATAATATTTGAGACCAACAGTTTAGGAAAATCAACTTAATTATATCAATAGTATTTTAAATATTTGATTAAATTATTTTAAATATTATAAATATATGTATTTATAATATGTAAAATCTATAAAAATCCCCATGGGGAACGAGATGGGGAATATGATCCCCATCCTCGTCCTCTGCCCACTACTTAAGGAAAGAATTTTTCATGTCCCTGTGCCCACCCCACCACTCAAGGAATGAATTCTTCATGTCCTCATTGCCAAGGGTGCCAATTTTGGGGAATCCTTGACTCATTACCAAGTCTATGCGTGTATGGTGTCTAGAAGGAAATAAAATCATAATTCAAACTAGAAGGTATATCAACCATGTTCTTAAGGACTTAGTTAATTAGAGAATTAAAAATAAAATAAGTGAGTGATTTGTGTCCTCCGATGTAGTGATGTGTAAGCTATTTTTTATAGTCAATTTAAGGATAAATTTATAGAAGATATGACACTATGATTAACACAATAGAAGTTATGTGAGGTTAAAGGGGTAGTGATGTAATATCCCCAACAAAGGTAGTCCAACTAAGATAGTCAACTACTTATTAAATTTAGTATCACAAAACCTTTTCACTCCTAAATGTATGGTACGCATATTAGAATCAATATAATTTCAATGAAAATGCATTAGGTCATCCATTGTAATGTTATTAGATGATGTTAATCCATACTATATATTAAAGCAAACAAGTTGGCCAAAATTACAAGAATGTCACTTTCCTGCCTAAACACACCTATGTGAGACTGTATTTTTCAATTATTATATTTTTCCCTTTGTGATTTTTTTTCTCATGTACTTTGGTTGTTGATTCTTGTTGTGTATTTTTCCAAGTTATTTTTGTATAGTTTCAACCCTTTTGGTTTCCCAATTATATGGAATATGAATAGCCCTGTACGTATATTTTTAATTGGTGAGTGGTGGGACATCCTAAAATTAGGGTGTTGTAGTCCATACACCATCTTTGCTAAGAAAACAAAAATTAGATGTAAAATACTACATGTAATGATGTGTACTATCTACTCTACAAGAACCACATCAATCTATCAAAACAAATATTATTTTAATAGCACCAAGAAATACTGACCCTTCAACATATTGTTGCAATTTTAGCAAAATAGAGCATCCTATATTCAAGAGCAAAACATCAGCCTCTTTTCATGATCAATATTGGATATTAATTTGTACTAGATTATAGATTTCTTACATTTTCAAATTGCTACAGATCTGTGAATCTAAAATGGCTCATTGCTTCCAAAACCCAAACGGCTGTTAAAGTTCGCTTAGTCTGTTGTTACAATTTGTCTGTTTTGGGAATGCTAATAGAATTCATAGTTTTGAGTGTGTCTTCCACGAGAGTGAGGTATTAGTTACAAAGAGGTTTACTTATGAGATATATATATAGATATAGATATATAATTTCGGTATTTCGATGTTGGTATAATCTGCATAATTAAATATTTAATGTAGCGCCCCGGATCAAAATGAGCATAATTTATTAATTAAATATTTTAACCTATGATTTAATAATTTTGTGCGTATGAATTAACTGTTTAATTTAATTTGTGCGTTTCAGATAAGTGTTTAATGCACGTTTAAGAACGATATTTTTTATTAGATGTGGAACATAGGATATTTATATACCATTAGATGCGTATCGAGAAAACGAGAAGATAGAAACGAACTAGAGGTCAATCGGAGACCCGTAGCTCGAACGGCGACAGAAAGGGCAAAATCGGAAGTTTCGGAAAAATCGAAAGATATTTACGGAGAGTGGAAACGAAGATATTTACGTGAATAGTAACTTGGAAAAGTCAACTCGTGAATAGTGCCAAGATATTTTGGATGAATAGTGTTTTTCCAAATTCTATAAATAGGGGCTCCTTCGATTCATTTTTCACCGTTTTTCCGAACGAGCCGAACGCGCCGAAAACTCGTAAGTTCTCTCTCTCCTCTCTCTCTCTTCGTTTCTTGTTTTCTGGTCGGCGCCGCCGCCGCCGGCCGGTCGCCGGAAAATTTCAACGTTGTCGGAATCGGACGATTTTCGCACACGACGTTCGTCTCGACGAGACGAATCTAGCATAGGTCTCGGATTTCAAATCCGATTTCTCGTTCGCCGGAAAACGGCGAAAAACAGCCGCAAAACCCTAAACCCTAACCCTTGATCACCCTTTCTCTCTCCTCTGTTCTTTCTCTCTCCACCACGCCGGAGAAGCTGTCGGGGGTCGCCGGAGGTCGTGGTCAGACGCTGGAGTGCCGGCGCCGGAGAAGGACAGTATGTATATATGTATGTATTCGTGCATGTGTGTGTGCATGTAGGTGTGTTAGTGTGTGAGTGTGTTTGCATGTTGTTGGGGCGGCGCATGGTGGCGCCGCCGTGTGTGATCGGTGGGCCGGCGACGAGAGGTCGCCGGCGAGGTGGTCTGGTAGGTGGCCGGCGGCTGGTGTTCGCCGGCCAAAGAAGCCCGATGTGTGTGTGTGTGTATGTTTTCCCATGCGTGTGTGTGTGAGAGTTGCTGTGTATATGTGTGTGCGCGGCGGTGGTGGTGGCCGGCGACTAGGGGTCGTCGGCCAAGGTGAGGGTGGTGGTTGGTGGTCGCCGGCGGCAGGTGGCCGCCGGCCGGAGATGGAAATCAGTGTGTGCTTAGAAACGGGTGTGTGTATTTTGTTTGGTCTTGCATGGGATGTGGCCGGAGATAGAGGGTTGTCGGCGACAAGGAGGTCGCCGGCCGGTGTTTGGGGGCCGGGGGGATGGTTGCCGGCGACTGGGGTCGCCGGCCGGAGGAGTTTTGGTAAAGGTGGATTTTTGGAAAAACAGTGTATCGAAGGTTTTTGCGGCGAAGATTCGGACACTATTCACCACCGGAATCCGGCGATGGACGGTCGGAGGAGGTAGCCGGCGGTGCAAGGAATCCGGCGAGGTAGGTGGTGGTGGCTGGAGGCGGCGCCGCCTCGCCGGGCAACACCGGGAATGTGGCGCGTCGAGCAGGCCCGACGCCGGGGACCTGGGATGGTGCTGGCCGAGAAAACTCGACCAGCCTGCCGAGCCGGGACGCCACTGCCGAAAAATCTCAGCCACCTGCCGAGACACGCGAGAAGCTGCCGAGAGCTGCCGAGCCATGCGCCGAGCTGCCGAGTTTTTCACCCGGCGCCGGGTGCATGCGCGCCCCGGTGCCCGCAACGCCGTGTTTTCGATCCGAACCCCGTTTTCTCCGCCGTTCGTCTTTTTCGAGTCGTCGCCGACGAGACGTCGTTGACCGAGGGTCGTGGGCCCGGTCAAAGTCAACCCTTTGACCAAAATTACCGTTTTATCCCTAAACTTAAAATGCTCCGTTTGAGCTCGTTTTAACTCCGATTGAGCTCATTCTTTTTGCGTTGCGATCCTTATTTCATTTCCTATCTATTCAGCCACCCATACAGATCTGACCCTCTCGTTTCTTGAACTCCAATCTTTAGATCGTTCGATCCGTCGTGTCGTTAGCAAGCGTTTTTCCGTTGGAACCTTTTACAGCTTTATTTATACAGTATTTAAGATCTAAGAAACATCGTAACTATGTAGGCTACTTATTAGACTGAGCTTTGAGATAGCAAGTTATCAGACTTTCGGATTTATCGACTCACGTGGGTACCACCGAACAAGGTGGGGGTAATTCCTATCCTTTTATCTGTTTACAATTTTCCCTATTTAAATGCATGATTGAGGAATACTAAATGCTGTGGATATATTTGTTGTGCCATATTATTACTGTGGTTGGACTGATGTCCACCTTGATCATGCATTTCGTTCGTCCCTTGCTATTTTTTACTACTCTGAAAAGGTCTAGCGGTCCTTAAAATACGCTAGCGGTATATGAGACCGTTTACAGGGTAATACGGGAGAACCCCGCACCTATGCGTCCCTTGCCATTTCTAATATCTGCTATGCATTTTATGTGCTGTAGCAATGTGACTTAAGATTATTTTACTAGTACTTTCTTGAGAGTCATAAGGGGCAGAGTTATTCCCACGAGTGTATTCCAAGCACTCACCCCATTATTCTGTACTCACACTACAGGCGATGACGAGCATGAGGAACCCTAGTCGGAGTGAGAGGATGAACTGTTTTCTGACTTTTGTTGTATGAGACGAGGTCTCCAAACATTTTCAAAACAATGTTTTAAGTTTAACTCACGTTTTTTGTAATATTTCTGTATTTATATTTTGAGTACTTGTGAGGATGAGAGATCCTGATGAATAGTTTCCACTGTATATGATGTATATTATCGGTGTGAGACCGAATGTTATCGGACGAAGCCGATTTTTGTTATGAGATGGATTCTCATCGTCTCTTACCTCTATCTTCTGTTGTCCCTTACTTAATTCTTTTTGTATATGTTAAGCGACCCTTACTTTTCTATCTTCACGCCCGGGTAAAACTCTGATATTTTAACAAAAGATTTCGGGGTGTGACATTTAATAAAGATTCTATAATTTTGTAGGGTCAATGAATTCATGGGAGTATCAAAACTGAGATTGTGCGAAGATTGAATGTACATGAATTTGATGGAAGATAATATTTACGCATTAAAAAACATTATGGTGACAAATAATAGTATGAGATTTAAAATGACAAGGAACCGCTACATGTTGATTTTTATCAACACAAAAATGATTGAAGTATTTGAGCCTGATTTCCCCTGTAAAATGTTTTTATTCAAGCTATTTGTTAAAGTATGCAATATTGGAGTTGTGAATGAAACCAAAATGTTCGGTAGTTTTTCAATTTTTCTTTTTTTTTTCTGCACTTCATGCGAGAAATAAAGTACAATGTGAATTTTTTTTTATTTGGTACATATCATTAGGTGTGTTGTGAGCATTAATTAGCCTTGATATCGTGATGCAGCATGGTAGGTTGGGTGGAGAGGCTCCAATAATGATCATATAGTTTGGAAGGTGCAAGCTCTATAGAGGTAATAATTTTTTTCTTATTATTAGCTCAGTTAATGCAATAGTAATTTACAATCCTTATTTATTGAGTTTAATAAGAAACTTTATTTTATTATTTATTCATATTACAGATTGTGTTTGTTTTAATTACTTATAATGCTACAAAATTGATTCTTGATGGTAACTTGAGTGAAGTTGCTGAGTTTATGTCAAGGTATGTTATTTAACAGTTTATTGGGCTTTTTTATTTTTATACAGAAGGTGGTTGCATTTTAAGTGTACGGTTTGAATGTATATTGTTGTTTTTTGTAGGTTTGATATTGGAAATGATGGAGGGGCAGGTATAAGGGTATTGAAGTTGGATCCTATTTGGTTGGATGGTGATGGTCAACATGGTGTGGATGGTATTGTTCACACCATTGAAAAACTTAGAAGCTTGGGAGAGGTCTGATATATGTTTTATTTTTTTTAAAATTTTATTGATGGTTTAGAGTCTTTATATTGAATACTGAATTGTAGTCTTGAATTTTGAAGGTAGGGATTTTCGGTTTAATACTCGGATTGTTTCAATTGAAACACAAGGACAACGGTGGTATCTATTACGCCCAAAGTGTTTTAGGAAGTTAAGGTGCAGTCTCGATTCTACTACACTTACTGTGACATGTTTGATGTATTATTTGACTTTTTTCCTCTCTGTTATAGGTATAAGATTCAGGTTTTAGTGCAAGATAGTATTGATAATGCATTGCTCCTGCTTTGGACCAGCATTGCAGTGATTTTCAGTGATTTGATAGGGAAATCAGTACTGGAATTGTGCAAGGAATACTTTGACGTATGAATAGTTCGGATTAATGTAATTATATTTCATTGGTTAATCTTTAATGTTAAATAAATTACGAATTTTGTCTATATTGCGAAAGCGAATTTATAACCTTTTGAGATCAATGACCTCTAGGATAGAGAAGTTGTTTTCAAGGTTTAGGTTACACCATATCAAGTTTCAAATTTCTAAAGAGTATATAGTGTATGTAACGCCCCGAAATCTTTTCACATTTTATCAGAGTTTTTACTCGGGCGTGAAGATAGAAAAAGACAAGGGACGCTTATCAAGACAGAAAGAAAGAAGCAAGGGACAACAGAAGAAAGAGGTAAGGGACGAAGTGAATCTTTCACTTATCAAAACCGACCTCTGTCGATTACATTCGACAAAATATAAAATATACACAACAATCGGCTTCTGCCGAAGACAATCGGTCTCACTACCGATATAAACATCATACGCAGCGGAAATATACATCAGGATCTCTCATCCATATATGCATCAAAAGAATGTTACAAAACATTGTCTAAGAAATGTTTTAAGAGACCTCGTCTCATTACAACAAAGCCAGATACAGTACTTCCTCTCTCCTCTTAGGGTTCCTCATGCTCATCATCGCCTGTAGTGTGAGTACAGATTAACGAGTGAGTGCGTGGAATACACTCGTGGGGATAAAACCCGCCTCGCACAACTCATGTCAGAATTAAATACCGAAAAGCTATTCTACAGTCACATTGTCACGGCACGTATAAATGCAAAGCAGATATTAGAAATGGCAAGGGACGAATAGGTGCGGGATTCCCCCGTCTTATCCTATAACGGTATCCCACCGTTAGTGCATTTCAAGAGGCTCACGACACCTCCACAGAGTAGTAGAATAATAGTAGGGGACGAACAGAATGCATGATCGGAGGACCTCTATCCTTCCACAGTTATATCATGGCACAGCAAGTATAAACACAACACTTTGTATTCCTCATTCATGCTTCATAATAGGGAAAACGGTAAACAGATTAAGAGTTAGAAATTACCCCCACCTCGTATAGTGGTTACCACGTGAACGAGTATCGGCGGATCAGATTTCACAAGCGAGTACCAAAGGATCCGATATCACAAGGCTTAACTCAACAAGTAGCCTACATAAGTTATGACGTCCTTTAAATCCTTAATAAATTATATATAAAGCTGTAAAAGGTTCCGTTGGAAATCGGTCGTTAAATACGCGACGGATCGATCGATCTAAAGATTGGGATTTTGGAAACAAGGCTGAAAGTCAAGTCTAAAGGTCTGAGATGATAGGAATTGGAATAAGGATCGCAGCGCAAAAAGAATGAGCTCAATCGGAGTTAAAACGAGCTCAAACGGAGTATTTTAGGTTTAGGGGTAAAATGGTAATTTTGGTCAAAGGGTTGACTTTGACCGGGCCCACGGACCCCGATCAACGATGTCTCATCATTGACGACTCGATACGGATGAACGACGGAAAGAAAATGAGGTTCGGATCGAAAACACGGCGTCGGGTGCACGTCGGCACCCAACGGGTGCGCATGGGCGCGCACGGTGCGCGCCGGCTACCCGACACCCAACGGCTGCCGAGTTTTCTCGGCAGCGGGTGGCCCATCTCGGCAGCTGTCGAGTTTTCTTGGCAGCGGGCGCCCAGCTTTTCCCGACGTCGGCCCTGCTCGCCTGTCACTTTCCCGGCTCCGCCCAGCGCGGCGGCGCCGTCTCCAGCCACCACCACCCACCTCGCCGGATACCTCGCATCGCCGGCTACCACCTCCGGCCGTCCATCGCCGGATTCCGGCATGAATAGTGCCCGGAAATTACGCCGTAAAATCCTTCGATGCTCAGTTTTTCCGGAAAACCAACACCTATCCAAAAGCTCCGGCCGGCGACTCCAGTCGCCGGCGACCACTCCCAGCCCCTCCGCCGGTGACTCCCCGTCGCCGGCAACCTTTCCCGGCCAACCCAACACCCTACCTAGCCTTATATACATGCATGCTTCAACACACACACACACGCGATTTAACACACACACTGTTATCTCTCTGGCCGGCGGCCACTAGCCGCCGGCGACCCACCAAACCACCTCGCCGGCGACCTCCCGTCGCCGGTCGTTCATTTCCCCACGGCGGCGCCCCCCGGCACCGCCTCCAACAGCAAGCCACACAACACACACCAATACACCATACTTTACACACACATGCATGCATACATATATATTCACCCACTGTCCATCTCCGGTGCCGCCACTCCAGCGTCTGGCCACGACCTCCGGCAGCTTCTCCGGCGCGGTGGAGAGAGAAAGAACAGAGGAGAGAGAAAGGGTGGTGTAAGGGTTGGGGTTAGGGTTTCAAGGCTGTTTTTCGCCGTTTTCCGGCGAACGAGAAATCAAATTTGAAATCCGAGACCCATAGATTCGTCTCGTCGAGACGAACGTCGTGTGCGAAAATCATCCGATTCCGACAACGTTGAAATTTTTCGGCCACCGGTCGGCGGCGGCGCGCCGGAAACAGAAAGACGGAAATTAAAAGACGAGAAAGAAAGACTTACGTGTTTTCATCGGTTTTGGCTCGATCGAAGAAACGGTGATAAAAATGAACTGGGGTGAGCTCCTATTTATAGATTTCCGGAAATTACTATTCACCGAAAATATCCGGATCACTATTCATCCAAAATATCTCCGTTATTATTCACCAGTTGACTTTTCTAAATTCCTATTCACGTAAATATCTTGGTAAATATCTTCTGATATTTCCGAAATCTCGTGTTTTGTTCTCTTCATTGTCGTTTAAGCTACAGATCCCCGATTAACCTCTTGTTCATTTCTATCCTCTCGTTTTTCTATTACGCATCTAATGATATAAAAATATCTCCTATCCCATGTCTAAGTAAATTATCCATCTCATACTCACGTTAACACTTATCTGAAACACACGTATTTAATGAGACAGTCAAAATAAACGCACGTAATAAATTAAGTCATGTGTTAAATATTTAATTAATCAATTATGCTCGTTTCGATTCGGGGCGCTACAGTGTGAATAGGGTGGTCACTGATTTATCTATCTTTGCTGACCAATTGTTTACTAATTTGGTAATTAGAACTATCATATTATATAGTTTATCATTACATATTTAAACATATGTTTTTTTATGTATTGATCTTATGGCTTCATTTAATAGGGCCAAACCCTTTGATCAATGAGCCAGTGTATGATGTAGGAAGTGAAAAGGTATGCTTTGGATTTTTTTCTACCTCTAACAAGTTAATATCTATTTTATGGGGCTTATAATAGTGTAATATTTTTAGGAGGATATGGTTTTGGAAGATGGTTTGAACACTCCATTAAAGGATGTTGTAAACAAGAGCACTAGAAATGAGAAGTTGATTGACAAGTCTATGAAGAGGAAGTTGATTGATGATTTCTCAGCAAGTGGTTCTGAGAAAAAGAAATTATTCATCAAGCAGGAGGAGTGAAATGGTTTCAAGTATTTGTCTTTGCAAGATTTTCTTCTGTCTTTTTAGTTTCCTTAATTTGGGATCAGTGTTGGAATTAAGACAATGTTGGAATTTATGAAATATCCATTTTTGATCATTTTAATGTTTTAGTGTGTTTATTATTTATTAGTTAGTATATTTTATTTTTGGTTGGATTTTCTGTACCTGTCTCATGGTTTTGATTTACTGAAAGCCATTTAGAGAATATGTTTAGTAAATATTTTGTTAGTTTTAGGTATATGCAGTGGTTACTTTGTTGAATAATTTTTGCTAGAATTAACATTTTATGATTTGACACCTTATTCATGCAGGTTAGTCAATTAAATTCACTTGATATATTAATGTTAGTTGTTTACATAAATAGATTTTGTAGATCAAGTTCTTATGAACTGTACATTGAGCTTTTGTGTTAAGGTAAAAAGTTACTACATTAGAGAATAACAAGACAACTTTATCAAGGATGGTGGTATTAGTTCATCATATTGTCATACGGACATGTGTAAAACAAGAAAATCAATAGATGTGTGTTATGGCATGGTCAAAGTATGTGTGTTGAAGTTCAATTACTATTAATGAACACTATTTTTATTTTAGCCTATTGTGAGCAGGTTCACATTGAAGTATCACATTGCTAATCATGTTCGTACACTAACTAATGTTATTACATGGAGGTCATGAATTGGGAATGTAAGAATATTTAACTAACAATGCATTGAATTCATAATTGTTGTATAATGTTCACTAATTTCTTTTTATCTACTATCATAAGTGTACGGTGTAAATTATAGAAATGGTAAGGTCGATCCCATAGAGACTAGTTATATAGGATCAATTAATTAGTCAAATTCAACCCCTAATTTCATCTAGGCTATCGAATATCACAGGTTTCAGATTAATTATACTAAAATAAAACAAGTAAAATTCAACAAAGACAAACAGATATAATCGAGACAAGTTTTAGGACATACTTTCATCTAACTCTCGTCAAAATATCAATCTAATCAATCAAAGTTCATTAATTAATCAACATATCACAAATATCAAATTAATAGCTCTCTCAAGTTAGTTAACTTATTGATTATCATGCTACCAGAGGTATCTCTACTTAATCAAATAAAACAAAATAACTTCCTAAAGTACCTATGATTGAAATATCATCACATATATTCATTAATCTCTCGATTTAATCTCACTTTATGTGTTGTGTTTATTTTTCCATAATTAAATCTCCTCTCTCACATTTAGATCTAATTACTAAAACATGCTCGATTACTGATCAAACAATTACACAAGAAATCAAATCATAAACACACAAATAGGATGAAGAAATCAAGAACTTGAACTGAAATTAAAGATCCATCAAGATTCAAATCAAAGTACTAACAAATCCTAGAAACCTTAAAAAATTAGCTAAGACATGATGATAAACAAACTCATAGACAAGATTGAACACATCATATCAAAATTAATAAAATCCAACAAGAGATGAAAGATAAAAGAAAAACTATATTCAAACGGTGATCTCTTGATTCTTGTTCTCTTGAATTCGTCTTCTCTTTCTCTAGATGCTCTCAGAATGTGATATTCTCACTCTATGAATGCTTGTCCTCAATTCTGGAACAATTCTCATTATCTATAACATCTTGGGGATCTTGTAAGTCAAATATAAGTCAAAAATATGCCAAAAATGAGTTTTGGGTTAATCTGGGTCTTTCGGGCACAATCATGCTATGTAGCACGGTCGATCGTGCCCTACTATAAAAGTTTTCCGGATGTTGTCGTGCACGATGTTTGAGCACAATCGTGCGCGACAATAATATCCAAATTTGGCTTTATGGTCTTCATAAAAGTTGTGGGTCTTGAAGTTAGTTTTCCAATGCCACAAATTTCATCTCAATATCAATTTTTCTAGGGGAAGTTATGACAAAAATACTAAAGCCCTATTAGAATGAAAAACATAACTTCATAACTTTCTTGGAGAGAAAATTGAAAACATGATCAAAATAAAAGTTTTAGATCTCTTCCTTAGCTTCCCAGTAAAATTAAGAGCTTTCAATTTGGATATCTAGATTTAGACACACGGTATACACTTATACATGATAATCATATAAATCACCCACAAAACGTACCTAAATATACTCAAATTATACATAAGTGTATGTAAAAATATGTAAAAAAACGACACTTATCATATAACAATATATCACATTGTTTGTTTTGTTTGAAAACATCAAAGCAGAAAACATGTACTATTAGTGTCCATGCTTATTGTAATCCCTATAATAGTCATGCAAAGATTTGAAATTTACATTACATAATCCTTGCATTATTCAGTGATATGTTATTTATAAGATATTTTAGGCTACTTTAAAGGACCAAATTGAAAATTAGCCAAATAAAGATAATAAAAAGTAAAACTAGCCAAATCATGAGTATGTTTTTTAGCCAAATTGACCATTATACCCTTAAATTAGAAAAAAGGGATTCACTTGAGAGTTGTAACCCTACATTGTTTTGAATTTTCCCTATCACCTAGGCCCAAACTTCCGGTTGCTGTCATGGACCCATTCCAGGTGCCAGTGCCTCTGCACAAACATTCCTAACTTATTGCCATCTCCCCCTACCGAAATCAACCTATACCCAAGAAAAACAAAACTCCATCATTGAAGGGGAATGAAAAACACCTTCTTGCAGAACTGTCTGTTATTGAATAAGACTGGAGGAGCTCCGCCATGGCCAAGCTTCGATAGGTGAAGAGGTATGTTGGAAACTCATAAACTCAGATTCTATTTAATCATGCATGTCGTGCAAATGGTTAGAATTTACTGTGTTTTTTTTTTGCATGGATCGCTAATTTTTTTCAGTGTTTTTGTTCGGATCATGCCTTACATGATCCACGATATCATTTTATCTGATCATGTATGGTTTACGGTGATTATCTATATATGGATTATGTCATGCATGACACGATCCACGTGAATTTCTGTATTTGGATCATGCATGATCCATGTGAATTTTTTTATTTGGATCGTGCCGTGTAATTTTATGTTAATTTTCTTTTATCCATTAATTTTATATATCCAGATTGCAACACGATCTATGTGAATTTTTTGTATCTGTGGAACAATCCTTATGGATAAACCTGTATCCGAATATTTCTGCATTGTACGATTTCATAATAATATACAATTTGTGTATTATTGTTAATCCACGTGAATATTTAAAGTCTATACGATTTGATAACAATATTATGGTTACTAGCAATGCACCCGTGGAATTAAATATAAGAATTATCTATTTTATTATCATGTGCAATGCATGAGATTAAATATAAGAATTGTCAATTTTATTATCTTTATGTTAATATTATTTTAATTTATAAAATTATCTTTATGTTAATATTATTTTAATTTATATTTGGAGTTAGTAGTCTGATTCAAGTTACAAAGAACCAAATAAAATAAATTGATTATCAAACTAAAGTAATTGATTAGTTTCATAATACAATAAATTGAGTGTTTTGTTTACATTGTCGTTTACAAATTTTGAAATATTTCTATGTAATTAAGTTTTGTCCACCCTCTTTATCACATATCAAAAATTTGAGTCTCATACTGTTTGTGACTCTGGAGATTACTTGGATGAGTTGGCACCGATGGGGGTTGTCTTAGATACACCGCTTGACTTCACACCAATCAGAGCCAGATGGGGAAGACATACGTTGTGCTAAGCGATTGACTGTGAAAGATATATCTGGTCGTGTGAATGACAGATATTGAAGGTCACCGATAGCGCTTCGATATTCCGTTGGATTAACTGGAGAAGAAGAAGCCGAGGCCTGAGGGTTGCTGTGAGTGCGAAGGGATTTGACACCATCCATGTTATGTCGTCGGAGTAGGTAAAGTGGTGAGAGCGGTGCTAAGAGCAATATACCATTCTCGAGGAGCTTGGCGCAGGCCATATAGAGACTTATGAAGCAGACATACCGACTTAGGCTTTGAGGGGTCGACGAACCCTGGAGGTTGCGACATATAAACAGGAACTTGGAGAGAGTCATGTAAGAAGGCATTACTTATATCCAGTTACCGAAGAGGCCAGTTTGCCGATAGAGCCAGAGTGAGAACAGTACGAATAGTGATGGGTTTAACCACGGGGCTAAATGTCTCGAAGAAGTCCATATCGGGACGTTGATGAAACCCTTTGGCTACAAGATGGGCTTTGTAGCGTTCAATGGAGCCATCGGGTTTTCGTTTGATGCGAAAAACCCATTTACACCCTACAATATTGGCATGAGATGGAGGAACAACTAAAGACCAAGTGTCATGGCGTTGAAGAGCATTGAATTCCTCGGTCATGGCATGACACCAATGTGGAGAGGCTAAGGCAGCAGAAACAGTAGACGGTTCGACATCTGGCGGCAACGGATGTTTAGTAGCAGCATAGAGCCGTTTGGGCCTGATTGCGGTGTTCAGAAATCCCGTTTTGTTGTGGTGTGTGCGGAGCAGTGGTCAACCACGAGATGCCAGACTCACAAAGGTATGATCTAAGAGCCAAAAATTCTCCTCCATTATCGGTGTATAAGTTTTGTATGGACAAGGAGAATTGTTTCTCCACAAGAGTGCGGAATTGCCACCGAATGCAACACCTCCACCACCGAACCCACCATTGATGTTGCCTCCAATACGGTGATTCCCATCTCTGCTCATCATCATCTTCCCATCAAACTCACGCAGACCAACTTTCCTTCCTAGCGTATGCATCTCTGCGCCCTATTGAATGGATTTTCTCTTATCGGCCATATTGACGGCACCACTTCGTCGCCGATTTCAACCACCGCCTCAGACGCATACCTTCGTTGGTTCAAGCAGGATCAACTCCTACTGTCCATGATTGAATATTGGCTTTTTAAGATATAGACCAACACGATTTAGAGACTAACCCTGACTCTTGTTGATGGTCATTGCATATGATACGATGAGTGGAAACTGTCTTCTCTAAAACTTAAACGGCAATCTCGAATTTTGGAAGGAGTTATCATCCTCGGTATTAATACATGATTCATGTATTTTCTCCAAACATGATCTTTATCAGCAAGACATGACTCTAAGTCTTGTGATAACCATACTCGTACCATTATACAAACCGAGTGAATGATCAATATTTTTCAATAACATAATTGGGGTTCTAACCTTTAGGTTAAGCTGATGATTGGAACATATAAACATCGTATTGTGTTGAGAAATTTTGATCTATGGATGTCTTGCAATAGATCAACTCCCATATCTGGCTTGCAAGGATTATCCGAACTAAGATACAACTTTCCTTGCCGAGTGTTCATTTCTATCATGTATTCATTTATTGAGTCGTCCACAACATCGAGATTGGGTGCTAGAATTACCTGATCTTGCAGATATGACGTATCATCCATAATGTTTCCAAAATCCTGGTAAGTACTTTGAACTCTCATACCGATATGATCTCCGGAACTTTGTAGAAAAATATCATCAGTAATCTCAATATCAACAACACCATCATTAGGGCCTCCGGCCGTTCCATCTCCTATGCGGCTATCCACTCAAAAAACTTCCTCAACTCGTCTGACTCTACATCCAAACTAAGATAATGTAATCTCATATTTTTGGTCAACCTTAACACTTTGCATTGTGTCTACAAATGAAATGAATTTATTGTTGTGTTGACTATGTCCTATCTGCTGCCTTTTGGTACAACCGGTAGAATCTGTCTAAAATCTCCTCCTAGAACAAATGATTTACCTCCGAAAGGAAGATTTGAGCTATCGGATCTTGAAGGGGTCATTATGTCCCTAAGAGTTCTATCTAGAGTCTCAAAACAATGTTTATGCATCATCGGTGCTTCATCCTAGATTATCAATCTGCATCTAACCATCAACTCGACAAGATCACTTTCTTGCTTGATATTACATGTAGATTTCTCATGAATATTTATTGAAATTTTGAATTTGGAATGTCCAGTTCTTCCTCTGGGCAGGAGCAATGAAGCAATACCACTTGAAGCAATATTTAAAACAATTTCTCATTTTCATCTGAGAGCTGCAGACAATGTCTTCCAAATGAAAGTTTTTCCAGTTCCCCCATAACCATACATGAAGAATACCCCTATTCGATCACGCTCAACCACATTCATTATTATGATATAGATATTTAGCTGATCAACATTTAGATTCCAAACCAATTCTTCATGTTCCTCTTGAAGTACAACTTTATTATATTGTAAGTCATCATAAATTAACTTATTTAGATAATTATTGTATCCTTGAAGATCTTGTACTGACATCGATGTAAAATCACTTAACCTTCTGCTCCGATTGCTCAACAATCTATCAATCTCCAATAAAATCAAATTATTTATCTCAATTTCCTCTAAATTCAAATCTGTAAAGAAACAACAAAAATAATAGAATAAAAGCCTTAATAATACCATCAATATACTTTTTATCATCCTCCAACAATCTTAAGACATAGCAAGCATCTAACGTATTAAGAATCGCCTGATCCTGGAGATACATAGTACACTCTTGCTAAAGAGAAATCTCTCTGTCTCAAAACCCATTCTCTTAAACAGTCTTCCAAATGAATTTTTAAGGCAATTCAACGTAGGTAGGAGGTTTTTTCAGGAGTGGATACGTCTTGTTTGCCTTGAACCAACCCAAAAACATACTATGGTGAATTGATAGTCGATCAATCACCGACTGTAGTGAATTGGAGTCTTAAAAAATTACAGGCTACTCGTTCGAAAAGTGAAATAAGATCGACTGCCATCAATCTCCATCCCCAAACTCCCAAAACTCCTAAATTCTCTGTTCTGCCCACCGTCACTAGGTTGTGCGTCGCCGCCTCAACATCCTAATCCTAAATCCAACACACTTACTAACCATTGGTGGTTTCAATTTTGCTTATCCTCTACTAAAAAAGATGGAACCTTTACTAACCATGAACCCATTTTTCGTGCTCGAACTTGGAGTCATAGCCCTTCACCTCCGCCTCCAAAGTCGCTCACGGCAGCACCGCTGAACTCCCTCACCTCTAAGGTTAAAGATAAGATCTCGAAGCTGCTGATAAAATCAAGAAACAGAGAAGCTTGTCATTTGGCATTAAATGTCACGCCCCAAAATCTTTTGGTATTTTTATCAGAGTTTCATATGGGCGTGAAGAGAGAAATAGTAAGGGACACAAAACACAATAGAAAAAAGGAGTAAGAGACGTCAGAAGAAAGAGGTAAGGGATGATATGGATCATTCACATATCAACAGTCGGTCTCACTACCGATATATATACACCATCATAAAGCAGCAGAATTAAACGTCAGGATCTCACGTTCACAGTATACTCAGAAATAATTACAAAATGTGAATAAACTTAAAATATTGTTTTGAAAATGTTCGTGTGGGACCACATCCTAAAACACAGGTTCAGAAACAACACCGACTCTCTTTGACTAGGGTTCAACATGCTCACCAGCTCCTGTAGTGTGAGTACAGATTAAGGGGGGTGAGTGTGTGGAATACACTTGTGGGGATAAAGTCTGCATCTTATAACATTCAACAGACATATATAGATTAACAATATTTAACAATCGGCACAAAGTCATAGCAAGTAAAATGCATAACAGATATTAGAAATGGCAAGCGATGAATAGGTGCGAGATTCTCCATCTTACCCTATAAAACGATCTCATATACCGCTGGTGCATTTCATGAGGACCACCAAACCTCAATAGAGTAGTAGAAGGGAGAGAGATGATTTTTTACAGTCCCGTAGGACTCTCCGAACATGCAATGTGAACCGAAGTTCTTTCACAGTATATAGTATGGCACAACACGTATATTCACAGTATTTAGCGTTCCGCATTCATGTTTCATAATAGGGAAAACTGTAAACACTTTAAGATTTAGAAATTACCCCCATCTTGTTCGGTGGTTACCACATGAGCAGCAAGGTCTGAAGATCTGATAACTCAGAGCCGAAGTAGCGAGTACCAAAGGTCAAATAAGTCAACACTTAATCTAATAAGTAGCCTACATAAGTTATGATGTTTCTTAGATCCTTAATAATGTATAATTAAAATTATAAATGTTTTCGGAGAAAGTACGATTGTTAACTACACGACGGATCGAGAGATCTAAAGATCGAGGTCGAAGAAATGAGAGAGGAAGATCAGTCTAAGTTGCTAAAAAGATAGGAAATGAAATTTGGGTCATGACAAAAAAAGAATGAGCTCGATCGGAGTTCAAACGAGCTCGAACGGAGCATTTTAGGTTTAGGGGTATTTTGGTAATTTTGGTCAAAGGGTTGACTTTGACCGGGCCCACGACCCTCGGTCAACGACGTCTCGTCAACGACGACTTGAAAAAGACGATCGGTGGAAAAAATGGGGTTTGGATCGAAAACACGACATCACGTGCGCGTCGGCACGCGCCAACCCGACGCTGGGTGAAAAACCCGGCGGCCTAGTGCAATTTCTCGGCAGCTGCCAAGATTTTTCGGTAGCAACGTGACGTGACTCGACGGTGGTCGAGTTTTCTCGGCCAGGCTTCCCGGTGTTCGACCAGCTGCCGAGTTTTCTCGGCAGCTCCTCTCCCGGTGCTCCCGGCACCGGGCCTGACCAACATGCCACCTTCCTGGCGCCACCCGGTGCGATGGCGCCATCCTCCGCCACCGCCACCTAGTTCGCCGGATACCTCGCACCACCGTCTACCACCTCTGGCCATCCCTCGCCGGATTTCGGTGATGAATAGTGCTCGAATCCTCACCGTAAAAACCTTCGATACCCAATTTTTCGAAAACCAAACCTCACCCAAAAACTCTCCGGCCGGCAACCCCCGTCGCCGGCAACCACCCTCCTGACCTCCAAACACCGGCCGACAACTTCCCAGTCACCGGCAACCCCCCAACTCCGGCCACCATCACACATACACATATATATACATACACACACTCATGCAACTCCACCATCCCCACGGCCCCGCCGGTGACCTCCTGTCGCCGGCCATATGTTTGCTCACGGCGGCGCCACCCGACCCCGCCCCCAACAGCCTCCACAACACACACACACAAACACACCATCACTACACACACACATGCACGTAATATATATATCCACCCACTGTCCATCTCCGATGCCGCCACCCACGGCGGCGCCGGCCCTCCAGCAACCCCAGGTTGCCCTCCGGTAGTTGCTCCAGCGAGAGAGAGTGAGAGAAAGAGAGAAATCCAAGGAGAGAGAAAGGGTGGTGCTAAACCTAGGGTTTAGGGTTTGCTACTGTTTTTCACCGTTTTCCGACGAACGAGAAGTCGGAATTGATCGAGACCTATCATAGATTCGTCTCGTCGAGATGAATATCGTGGCGAAAATCGGCCGAATCCGACAATATTGGATTTTTCCGGCCACCAACCGGCGGCGGCGCCGGCAGTGGCACCGCCGACCAGAAAACTGAAAACGAGAAAGAGAAAGGAGGAGAGAGAGACTTACGAGTTTTCGGCGCGTTCGGCTCGTTCGGAAAAACGGTGAAAAATGAATTGGGGAAGGCCCTATTTATAGAATTTGGAAAGTTACTATTCATCCAAAAAATCTTGGGTTCCTATTCACGGGTTGACTTTTCCACGTTACTATTCACCGAAAATATCTTCCGGTTTTTCAACCGAAACTTCGGGTTTTGCCCTTTTCATCGCCGTTCGAGCTACAGGTCTCCGATTGACCTCTAGTTCGTTTCTTTCTTCTCGTTTTCTCGATACGCATCTAATGATATAAAAATATCCTATGTTCCACGTCTAGGAAAATTATCGATTTAAATCGTGCATTAAACACGATCTGAAACGCATGTAATTAATTAAACAGTCAAAACATACGCACATAGTTATTAAGTCATGCGTTAAAATATTTAATTAATAAATTATGTTTCGTTTTGGTTCGGGGTGCTACATCCCTTACCCCTTAAAATAGTTTCGTCCTCGAAATTGAACTCGCACTAAGAATGACTCGTAACTAAACGCGTACTAAAAGCTGCAAAATCGGATACTTTATCAAAACTCTCATCCTCTTATATCCAAGTTGCTTCTTTCTTTCCATTTCTTGTCAAGGAACTAACTCAGGCTTGCAAGTTCCTTGATTATATGACTAAGCTCGATGTTCTGAACTTTTGTTAGTCCTGAGCTACGTCAATTTCTTCTCGTTTTCGTCATTTTACTTGCGGAGTAGGATGAGTAAAAGACGCTAAAGAGTCATATTCCCAGTCACCGAAAATCAGTACGTTCTCGATATGGATGAAGAAAGGAGAGGGAGAAAGAGAGATAGAGTTGATGAGACGGGGAGAAAAGATGTCGCATCTAGCTGGAGGAATCAGCGGCATGCATATCTCATTTCGTAGAATTCCAACACATTCCTGAGTTGCTGTTCATGGTGCATTATGTCGCACATTGACGATAAGATCGAGCTACGGATGGAAGAAGCGATTCGTTAAGTCTGTAAAGACAGTTGGAGCATTGCTCAGACCAAATGACATTACTACAAACTCGTAGTGGTCATATCTCGTCCTGAGTGCTGTCTTTGATATATCAGCGTCCTTGACTTTTATCTGGTGATATCTAGACCTTAAGTTAATCTTTGAGAACACACTGGCACCTCTTAATTGATCAAAAAGATCTTTGATTTGAGGTAATTGATACTTGTTCTCTAGGGTCCGCTTGTTCGTCCCTTGGTGATCCACACGTTTGAAAGCTTCCATCTTTTTTCCCTTTCCCAAGAGCACTGGAGTTTCCCAAGGCGACATGCTCGGTCTAATGGAGCCCTTGTCCAACAGTTCTGTTAGTTGGACCTTCAGTTCTTGCAATTCCTTTGGTGTCGTCTGCTTTGAAGCTTCCGACACCGGTGCAAATCCTGGGACGAGATCTATCTCGAAGATCTCCTGTCCATCCGGTGGAAGACCAGGTAATTCCTCAGGAAAACATCCATGAATTCTTCATCACCGGCACTTTCTTAATAATAACCAATTCTTTTTCGGAGTTCACCATGTTGACCAACCAAACTTCACAATTTCCTTTGCTAAGCATCTCGGTTGCTTCCATGGCCGAGATAATCCTTATGTCGGCTTTAACTCATATTCCATGGAATGTGAACTCCAGTTTGCCCGGTGCTTGAATGACAGTCTTCCTTGCACGACACTTGATTACCGCGTGGTTTGGACTCTAGTCAGTCCATCCCCAGGATTGTATCAAAATCCTTTATCTTCATCCTTTATCTCCAAAGCGTGAAGATTAACTAGAAGGATCTTATCTTCGAAAGCAATCCTAAGGTGACGGTACAGATGTTTTGTCCTTACCGTCTTCATGCTGTCATCGCCTCAGCTCCCTCGACTGCTTCTGGGTGAGTAGCTGGCATACTCCTCAACCTCCAGCAGTTAGCCGCTATGTATCCCGGTGCGCCGCAGGTGAAACAGTTTCGTGCTTCTTGTTGACACGGTCCTGAGTATACCTTCCTGCATCTAGGCACGGGTTCACAGGTTGGGGAGTGGGAAGGAGTGGAGCGTTGCTTGCCCTCGGAATTTTACTCTGGGTAAAATCCTGACTCGGCTAATCCACTTTCTCTTAACAGGAGCAGGGGAGACTTTCTGGAGAGGTGCAGCATCCAGATCCAAACTAGAGGCGATCTCCTAAGCTCTCTCGATGACACTTGCGTATGCCATCGTTCCCTACCCGGCCAGGATTGAGCCAATCTCTAAGCGAAGACCCTTCTCAAATCTTCGGGCCTTTTTGGTTGTCGGTATCCATCAAATGTGGAGCATACCGGCTCAGATGATTAAATCGCTGCTTATAGGCTCCCTCAAGCGAGTTTCCCTGTCGAAGATAAAAGAACTCTGTCTTCTTCTTGTCCCGGTACGTTTGAGGGATGAAGTGGTGAGTAACCACTTCCTTAAACTCCTTTCACGCCATCCCCTCTCTTTGAACTGGTAGCAGAGTCTTTTTGTATGAGTTCCACCAGTGACTTGCTTTATTAGTCAACTGGAAGATCGCACAGCTGACCATCTGCCCTTGAGAGCAGGTCAGGTGCCCAAACAGTCTGTCGAGTGACCTTAGCCACTCTTCCGCCTCCGTTGGTTCTCCCTACCCATCAAACGTTGGCGAGTTAAATCACCAGGACTGTTCGCAGATGAGATTCAGGTCAATTCTAGCTGGATGTGGGGCGACTCTGGTTACTTCGAAGTGTTATGCTAACGCTTGTAGTACTATAACCAAATCCCCTACATTGACGGCTTATTCTTTCATGGTCGTCTTCATGGCATATCGTTCTACAGCCGACCTAAGCAAACTAACCCTTATACTCTATCCCGCGTAACCCAACAATCTATAGTAATAGACAAACTAATAACTAATATCATGGTACCAATAAATGTTATACCATAAATCATATAATAACCTTAACATATCTTCTATTATCCGTTCATTATGTATGATAACGTATACACCACTCGCACAATCAAATCAGAGAAAATGTATCATACGCAAAACATTATGAATCACATTACTAACATCCTCAAAGAGTTTTTTTTTTAGCCCTCAGCTATCAAAACCGACCTTACGCATTACAACCACGGACTGGGAAAACTCACTCATTAGTACACCCTGTTATAAACAAGGGTCCATGGTAGTTTCAACTTTTAGTCACACAAGACCACTTCTGCGAACGGTCATACTCGCACACGAGCTCATGCTGCTGCAGTCAGCGGCTTTGTGGTGGTGGCTCAGAGCAGTGGGTCGATTGTAGTGACATCAAGAGGTTTTCACAAAATCTTTTCATCGTGATTGTAATGACGTCAAGAGAGTTTTAACAGATTGTCTCATCGTGAAACAGTTTCATTAACACCCTATCAGTCCCAAACAGTTTATATCGTATCAACAAAGTAACACACATTAGGAAAACACTTACTCAAGCAAGTCCTATGTTCAGGGGGAGTTACCTATGGAGAGAGGATGATGTCTATCTGTGTATTTTCAAACACCCGACCACATTTTAAAATCACACTTTTGAAATCACATTTTTTCCCACTTTTCAAACCAACTCGAGCAAGTTCTCAATGTTAGAACTGCTCTGATACCATCTGTCACGCCCCAAAATCTTTTGGTATTTTTATCAGAGTTTCACATAGGCGTGAAGAGGGAAATAGCAAGGGACACAAAACACAATAGAAAGAAGGAGTAAGAGACGCCAAAAGAAAGAGGTAAGGGATGATATGGATCATTCACATATCAACAGTCAGTCTCACTATCGATATATATACACCATAATATAGCAGCGGAATTAAACGTCAGGATCTCACGTTCACACTATACTTAGAAATAATTATAAAACGTGAATAAACTTAAAATATTATTTTGAAAATGTTCGTGTGGGACCATATCCGAAAACACAGGTTCAGAAACAACACCGACTCTCTCCGACTACGGTTCAACATGCTCACTAGCTCCTGTAGTGTGAATACAGATTAAGGGGGTGAGTGCGTGGAATACACTCGTGGGGATTAAGTCTGCATCTTATAACATTCAACAGGCATATATAGATTAACAATATTTAACAATCGGTACAAAGTCATAGCAAGTAAAATGCATAACAGATATTAGAAATGGCAAGGGACGAATAGGTGCGAGATTCCCCCATCTTACCCTATAAAATGGTCTTATATATCGCTGGTGCATTTCATGAAGACCACCAAACCTCAATAGAGTAGTAGAAGGGAGAGAGACGATTTTTTTACAGTCCCGTAGGACTCTCCGAACATGCAATGTGAACCGAAGTTCTTTCCCAGTATATAGTATGGCACAACACGTATATTCACAGCATTTAGTGTTCCTCATTCATGCTTCATAATAGGAAAAACTGTAAACACTTTAAGATTTAGAAATTACCCCCACCTTGTTCGGTGGTTACCACGTGAGCAGCAAGGTCCGAAGATTTGATAACTTAGAGCCCAAGTGGCGAGTACCAAAGGTCAGATAACTCAACGCTTAATCCAATAAGTAGCCTACATAAGTTATGATGTTTCTTAGATCCTTAATAATGTATAATTAATGTTATAAACGTTTTCAGAGAAAGTATGATTGTTAACTACGCGACGGATCGAGAGATCTAAAGATTGGGGTCGAAGAAATGAGAGAGGAAGATCAGTCTAAGTGACTGAAAATATAGGAAATGAAATTTGGGTCACGACAAAAAAAGAATGAGCTCGATCGGAGTTAAAACGAGCTCGAACGGAGCATTTTAGGTTTAGGGGTATTTTGGTAATTTTGGTCAAAGGGTTGACTTTGACCGGATTCCGACGATGAATAGTGCTCGAATCCTCACCGCAAAAACCTTCGATACCCAGTTTTTCGAAAACCAAACCTCACCCAAAAACTCTCCGGCCGGCAACCCTCGTCGCCGGCGACAACCCTCCTAACCTCCAGACACCGGCCGACGACTTCCCAGTCGCCGGCAACCCCCCAACTCCGGCCACCATCACACATACACATATATATACATACACGCACACTCATGCAAACACACACACTGTCACCCAACCTTGGCCGGTGACTTCCAGTCACCGACCACCCTCCCCACGACCCCGCCGGCGACCTCCCGTCGCCGACATATGTTTGCTCACGTGGTGCCGCCCCCAACAGCCTCCACAGCACACACACAAACACACCATCACTACACACACACATGCACGTAATATATATATCCACCCACTGTCCATCTCGGGCGCCGCCACCCATGGCGGCGCCGGCCCTCCAGCAGCCCCAGGTTGTCCTCCGATGGTTGCTCCGGCGAGAGAGTGAGAGAGAGAGAGAAAGGGTGGTGCAAAACCTAGGGTTTAGGGTTTGCTACTGTTTTTCACCGTTTTCCAACGAATGAGAAGTCGGAATTAACCGAGACCTATCCTAGATTCGTCTCGTCGAGACGAACGTTGTGTGCAAAAATCGGCCGAATCCGACAACGTTGGATTTTTCCGGCCACCGGCGGTGGTGCCGCCGACCAGAAAACTGAAAACGAGAGAGAGAAGGGAGGAGAGAGAGACTTACGAGTTTTCGGCGCGTTCGGCTCATTCGGAAAAATGGTGAAAAATGAATCGAGGAAGACCCTATTTATAGAATTTGGAAAGTTACTATTCATCTAAAAAATCTTGGGTTACTATTCACGGGTTGACTTTTCCACGTTACTATTCACCGAAAATATCTTCCGGTTTTCCGATCGAAACTTCGGGTTTTGCCCTTTTCGTCGCCGTTCGAGCTACAGGTCTCCGATTGACCTCTAGTTCGTTTCTATCTTCTCATTTTCTCGATACGCATCTAATGATATAAAAATATCCTATGTTCCACGTCTAGGAAAATTATCGATTTAAATCGTGCATTAAACACGTATCTGAAACGCACGTAATTAATTAAATAGTCAAAACATACGCACATAGTTATTAAGTCATGCGCTAAAATATTTAATTAATAAATTATATTTCATTTTGGTCCGAGGCACTACATTAAATTTTCTTTTTCAAAATTGTAGGTCAATTTGAATAGAAATCCTGAAATTGATTTGGGGTTTGGAATGAGTTTGACAAGGGAATCGTTTTGATTTATAAGTTTATAAACAATGTTATATTTTCCAGTCATCTTCTTTGTTTAGTTCACCAGTGGCGGGCATACATCGGATGAGGAGATGATGTTTTTCTTTTTTTAATGTTTTTTTTAATATTTTTTTATTTCTTTTTATAGTATTTATCCACATAAGTCAATTTCATTAAAAATGGATGGTCCACATATACAAACATGTCCACATAGGTTTAAAATTAAGTCCAGATCAACCGTTCGAGCCTAAGAGCCCAAAAATTGGGCATCACGTGCAATTCACGTGCGATTTCAGTCCAAATAAGCAATTCGGGCTGAAATTGGGTAAAATTTACGAAGATCGAATACTTCTAAATTGCCAGCCTGAAAAATTAAAGTTCTAAATTGTCACACTCCCTAAGTTACAAACAAAGAATAATAATAAAATCTAATTGTATTGCAAAAGAGTTACAAACATATTATATGTGAAATTATAAACTACTTTAATAGAAGAATTGTTGATAATAATTCACTACACTAATTATAAATAGAGAATTTACCTGCAATAACATTATCAAAAACTTTATTATGACGTAAGTCTTGTATGAGATTGTCTAACTTCATCTTGAAGACCCTCACCACTATATATGGATGGTTTAGGATTTCTTTCTTTGGTAAAACGATCAATTTGAGGCCATTTTGGATTGTAAGTGAATGTTAAGAAAAGATCTGGATAATTGGCTCATCTGCAAATAGCCATGACATCCTGATAGTTTTGTATAATAAAATGGGCTCCTCCAGTGAAACTCGGTGGTAGCACAATTCTAAGGCTAATCCTAAAAGGATCAGTCTCACCTCTAGTTAAGACATCTGTTATGCCACTATACATCTCACATCGCAGCTATTTCTGATGAGTTCAAATGTACAACTATCTTGAGGACTCAATCATGATATAGACCACTAATTGTTGTGTCAATCTTTTACATTAAGTATTAGAGAAACCTCTCATATCTACTCGTACAATTTGAAGGCAAAATACTCTCTCAAACTTATGTTTTTTCTACATCTAGAGTTGTTACATCTCATATCTGAGAATGGAATGTCTTCCTTGAATCCATCTTCTCTATAAGGGAATGGAAGTGGGTTCTACAATCCTACATATGATGCATGCAATTCATTAACACGCTTCAGTTTTCCTGATCTAGTTTTCACTATTATGTCTCGTTCTCCCATTGATTGATCAAAAGTCACCCACAACTAACGTCGTCACTTCCAAAACGGTTTGTAGATTGTAATTCCTTGTGTCCCCCACCATTCTTCTGATAAGTTTTAATCTAACATCTTGACTTTTTTGTTCAAGCAACTTCTTCCTGGTCATTTTGAATGATTTGATCAATACATTGTTTTCATCCAATATTGATTCCAATTCAGTCACAATTTCTTCATAGAGATTGTTACCCTATCCATTATTTCTGAAAAAATAATTATAATTTATTAACTTTAAATTTAAATATAATAGACTCAATATGAAATAGCTATCAAAATAAATTCTTATTAAAAAATAGTTTAAGAGTAATAACTACATACCGAATAATCTTTATTCTATTTTGAACCTCATCTTCGGTGTCATGCATATATAGTTGTGCAAATTTAGGAGACAATCCCTCGTTTGGAAGCAAACTTCCATCAGATGGTAGTTTTGTCCGTTAAGAGTAAAAACGGGTGGCCAATTACTCGTATTCATACTTTTATATATCTTTCCTACCATGGATGTGAAACAAAACATGTTGTATGATCGAATATTTTCCAAGTTCTTTGACTTGTCGTTATCTTCAAACACTAATCCATGCAAATACTACAGTAGTGTATTTATTATTGGAAGCTCAATTTTTCCACTCACACAACAACCTGAATGTCTTGAATTATTGGATTTCCTTCTTGCATGTAATCGCTCTTCATACCAAGACGTTGCATTACGATGTTGACACCGATACGTGGGGTCACCGAGATCTCAATATTCTTTGAAAAAAAAAACTTCATTTCAAATATAAATTTGTAAACATAATTATGTAATAAAAAAATTGAACACTAATTAATACATAAATGACCACTTAGTAATAAAATTATACCATCCTGATGAATATTTGTAGTTTCATCTTCCAAAGATGTAGAAACTAAAGAAAAGAATTTCCAGTTATTTGGCAGAACGTGGAAGTGATTAGTGATGGGATGAATAACAATACAACATGCACACAATACACTAAAAGAGGAAAGAGTTACTTTTTGTCGGCATGATGATTGTGCAACAATGAATGACCAATTTTCTTTTTTACGAAGATTGAATAACATAGATGTAAAAAGTTTAGGATTATGCGTATTTATAAGGAATTCGAAGAGAATCTTCTCAAGTTTGACTTCTAATGAATTTAATCTCTATTCAACTGTGGTTTATAGATATAATAGTAAATGTAGGATATTTAGTTATTGAGTAAAAAATATATATCTAATATTGTTAAATACTATGAGATAAATATCTATGATTTATGTTATTTGCAGCTGTAATCCTAAATTTAGAATATTTAGTTATTAAATAAACATCACATACTGTATCTGATATTGTTTAATATGATTGAATAAATATTATGAAGTGTATCCATATCCAAACATGTACAAATATTCATTGTTTATTTATTTCTAAAAATTTCAGACAAATGGAAAATTCTGATAGCATTAAAATTTCTATGTGATATAAAAAAAATATATTATATGTAAATGTTTGGAACCCTACTATCTTTCTACATAAATATCAGTATTAAATGAAAAGGAGATTAATTTGTGAGGAACATCTTTCTATATATAAATCATATTAATTCTATTCGTAAAAACACGTAAATCTATTTACATGTTTGGAACCTTATTAGTATGGAACATCTTTCTACGTAAATATCAGATTAATTATATGTGTAAACACACATAAATATTTCTACATGTTTGGCACCCTATTTGTACACGTAATTTTGAGATAAATTGTAATTTGATATTTTATGAATAATATAATATTTAAATTATTTTTAAATATTTATACACGTTTGGAACCCTATTTGTACACATAATTTTGTAGCTAAATATTAATTTGAAACTTTATGAATAATATAATGTTTAAATTATTTTTAAATATTTTTACATGTTTTGAACCCTATTTGTACACGCAATTTGCAGCTAAACTTTTGACTTTATGAATAATATAATATTTAAATTATTTTTGAATCATGTATGGAAAATAATACTGATGAGTAATATCAGGAGTAATCTCTTTCTAATAATGACGTTAGTAAATTTAGAATCTTTGTAGAATTTAATTATAATCAATGTGTAATCAATATAATTTTATTCCTATATTGTATTGTTTGGCCGCTAGAAATTAGCATGAAACATAATTTTTTAAGATAATCATAATATTATCTTTGAAATATTTATTTTTCATGATTTTATACTATAATGATTGATAAATATATTCGTTCATTTGATATTATATTACTCAATAATGTCACATTAAAAAAACCATAACAAACCTTATAAGAAAGGATAAAATAAATAAAATATACGAATTATCAATCATCCAACAACTACGAAAAAATATCAAACAAATGTGCAAATCATCCACCACACAATATTTCAAGAAACATGCAACAAAGAAATTAAATATTGTCTCAAAACATGCAAGGTAAATATCTAAATGTTTTTTTCAACTTTCACAATTATTTTCTCCTTCTTGTGGGATGATGGGGAGAATTCAATGTCTAGCTTCCTATAAACGTCATTTTTGTCTCCAACTTCAAGATTAGGATCAACGTATGAGCTTCGATTCACACTCAGCTTACTTGGTGTGCTCACCTTATCATCAAAATAAATATTCTAATAAGGAAAAATGGTCTTGTCATGTAAGAGTTACATAGTAATTATAAATATCATATGTTATAAAAAATGTTAAAATATAATACCTTGTCATTGAAAGAATTAAGTCTTGACCCTACAAGTTTTTGTAATACATTAAAAATAAATAATAAAAAATACAGATGTTAATTCAAACTATTAGATATATATTGATTTACTTAACTCTCACAATTTATAGCATCAAATCTAGCTTTGAAATTAGGATCCTCGATCAATTTCACCATTGAGAATGAGTCATCATACTTCTAATACTGATCACTGATCAACTTAATCTTGAAAAGAATATCACTTTCGTTCATGTTCTCTAATTCCCTGGGAGGATGCTCAGGATCTGCCTCCTATAATTAAAAAAGATATATTTTAAATTTTATCATGTTTATAACCAAAAAAAATATTTTACACAATTAAAATTTCAAAAACCTACAATTTTAGCTTTGTAGGAAAATGCATTCATGTCAAGCAATTGGATACTCTTTTTATCCCAAATGACAAACAATGTGTTGTCATCTTTGTTGGCCACACGTACCTTCAGTTTGTACCTTCATTGAGTTCGAAATATATTTAAATTAAAACTAAGTTTGAAAGTTCTATATAAAACTTATTTTAATTGAAATTTAATCATGTACCCAAATCGCTCTTCAGTTTTAACATCACTACACTTGGTACACATCAGTTTCTCATCTATATAATCAACCTTTTTAAAGCATCATGTGATAGATACCAACAACTGTTGTAATTTTCAACTCAAGAATTGAGGCATAAACTCAATTAAACAAACAAACAAACAATGCACATTGAAAAACAAACAAGGTTTAGATTTTATACCAAGTCATAATAATTTAACTGAAAAATATAAAATCTATTAACGTGAGAAATAGCTCAACTATTTTTTTCACATACCTCTTTTCTTAAATTCTCAATGTCATTGATAGACTTCTTAACGGCTCTTCTAGTAAGAAACTCATTTGTAATAGAACTTTTAGATGCTTCAGAAAAACCACTTATTGTTGTTGTAGCTAAATGTAGTTTCTCCAAACTAAATAAGTAAATTATGTTACTATTTTAAAATATTATTATAATAACATTTAAAATATTGAGAAAAGATATATTAAACATTCTAATTATTGTAAGTAGTTTTTAGAAAATAACTTACTTCTTTCTGAATTCTTTTGTTTGAGGATCAATGGAATTAACAACACACTTGGTAGCATGAAACATGTAACTTGATTATTTTCTACAATATATAGATCAATATTTAATAAATTTAAACAAACCATATACAATAGCTTATGAGATCAAAAGGTAATGTATGCTGTAATTTTTAAAACTGATGTTTCCTTTGTTTTTACAGAAAATGATTGTAAGCCCAAGTCTTTCTCTTTAGGTTTAACATTCTTAAATTAATATTAAAAAATTTCAAATCATGGCAACCTAAAAGATAATAGAATTTATTGGTTGTGCAATCATCACGATAGTAAAAATTAAAAAAATTTAATACTAATTCTATTCATGACAATAACCACGTGTTCATATTATGAAAAAAAAAATCAGGTGTGAAGATATTTAGTAGAATTCCCAACAGCAACCCCCTATAGCTTTTTTACAACCACGTAAAGCCTTCAAAATGCTAACAGTAGGAGCATGAAATTTATTCGTGCTAACAATGATTAATATTACAAAATATTCAATTTTATATTTTGTAACATTAATTAGGTTGAACAAATTAACCACCAACTGTTGGATGAGTTTTAGTAAAAAAAAGATTGTAAATTAGTAATCTTATTTTTTACAATTTTAATAAAATCTGATATTTATCAGTAAGATTTGAAATAATTTTCTGCATATCAGATTAAACAATATATATAATTAATAAATGTCTAAATCAAATTACAGTAATTACAATACTAAACCAAATGATATGAAATTAAGAAATTTTTAAAATGTAATAACAATATAACAATGTATACTTACTTTTAAAATTGATCGTCCTACAAAATTGAAGAGTTAGGATTTTAGGTTCCTTATTTTCCAATGCTATATCTAGAAAATTTTTATCTATTCAATTCTCCCACGAAGTATAGTGAGTTGTAGTTTCCTAATATATATCAAATGATTATTAAAAAAATTAATATAATATAATTACATTTAATAAAATTATTTGATATATATATAGATCTAAATAAAAGAAACATACTGTAAATCTTCATTTATAATTTCTATCAATCTCTTGCCACTTTCAGTCTTTTTCGGTGGATCAAATGCAACAATCCTTCCCACTACATCTGCATTAATGTTGGTAAAAAGTAATAATAAATAATAATCATTAACAATAATTAGTTTAAAAATAAACTAATTTCATAAAACATAATATATATTTTACCCAATAGAACAGTTTGATCACTGGCTTTCGTAGTAATAATCTCGTCAAATGGTTTAAAAATGTACAGATTATTAGGAAAGTCATCATCTTGATACTCATCAAGACACATTTTTTCATAAAATTGGAACTTCAACTTTGATTCGGATGTTCTTAAGATGGAGTCGTACTTTGAAACAATAAAGTTAGAGAATACCAATTTTCCTTCTACAGCCTTGTTACTAATCTTTTCAAGGTGAGGGTTTTGAGCAACTCCATGGATTATATCACCCTAAAATTAATGTGAAAAAAATGGAATTAGTGATTACATTCAATATGATATACATAAAAATAGATTATTTTAAAGAAATAATCATTTATCTCTGAAAACACAATCAAAACTGTATAGCTCTGTTCCACTTCCGAATGCAGGAACATCATAAGCTCCTAACACATCACTCACGAAGGCTCCAAAGTCTTCTAGTAGTATTAATAACTCGAATCATATTCCAAACTAAAGCCATTAGGATATTTTATGAAGATCTGCTCAATCAGATGGAGAACTAAGAAATAATGTGTGCGATTTACTTCGCAAAAGCAGATGAACTTAGAAAATATCCATGAAATTTACTTTGCAGAAATTATATGTGAACATGTATGTGAATGTGTAAAGATTGTGATATAAAACCGTTAATTGATAAGTGGAAAAATATTTAAATTATTGTGAACGTATAAATTTGATAAGGTGAAACCGCGTGGAAAAAAAAAGTGGGAACAGTTATTCCACAGAACATGTAAATTTGAAATCATAATATCAAATTTATATATTTCGATAGAAATTTAAAGCAATTTTTTAAATATAGTGCGGAGAGAGAGAGAGATGAATAGACATGCTATTTGTTTCTCAATATTATTTTTAAATGTGAATATGCAAATATGAAAAAGAATAAAGTTTTTTTTAAATAATGGGTTTTCTAATTTTTAAGAATGCATCTTAACAAATATAGTTTTGTATGGATAATATCCTATTTTTCTTGCATAATTCGTTGTCTAAGCAGTTTGCATTTATAATTTTAAAAAATTGAAAAATAATCGATTTTTAAAAATAAGCGGTTTTCTAATTTTTGATTTGTTGAAAAATAAGCGGTTTGTGAACAAATATAATTTTAAACGTATAATATCCTATTTTTCTGGCATAATTTATTGGAACAAGATTTGAAAAAGAATCGATTTTGAAAAGAAAGCGGTTTAGTCATCGTTATTTTTAAAAATATCATAAAAGGAATTCTTTGACTTTTTATTATTAGTAAGTAAAACTTAGGGTGAAGAAACTGCTTATTTACTATTTTTTGGAATGGCTAATTGTTAGGATATTTCTATTTGGATTTTGATGAGACAAAACAGTATTATAATAGAAAATTAGAGTGTCTCATTTTTCCATATTGTTTAAGTGGAAACTTAGTCTATTTTTCGAGTTTTAAATATCAAAGTTGAAGAATGGAGTATCTCGAAAATCAGCAAGAAGGTCGCAGTCGAATTCAACAAAGAAACCTTATTGAATTCAAAAGATTCAACAAGCAGCATGTAAGAAAACAATAAGACGAACAAAAAGGTCTTTGCAGTCTCAGAGTAGAAAGCTGGCGCAACATTCCAGAACAGAAAACAAGAAGAGACAGCACACACAACAATGTTATACGAGAAAGATCACTACTATACGAGAATACATCTTGTCAAATATAGCCAATAGAGACAAGTGATCAAGCTGTAGAAATACAATATGTCAGTACGAACAATTTGAGGCGCTCCAATGTAACTTTTCCATCCTTTTCTTTTTTTGCTTTTTATTTTAATTCACTTTTCTTCTTTTATTATCTTATTTTTCTTTTTATTATTTTTGAAACTTTTTTAGTTTTTGCTATTTCTTTCTCTTTCTATTTTTCAATTTTTGATTTTAAACTTTATTTGGGATTTTATTTTCAATTTTAATTACAAAAAATAATTTCAATTACAAAAAGTAGGTTGATTGTTCAATTATATATATTTTTAATCAATCATAATATTTTCTAAAATTACTCAAATAATGTGCTAATAAAAATATGTGTTTTTTTTTTTTGGAATAAATATAAATAATATTTTCCATAATTCATTATTTCAAACTATTAAAAAAAATATAAATGTAGTTAGTTGATGTAAATATAAGAAAAGATGAGTTGATGTGTAATTGGAATGATTATTAACGCTAAATAGATGTAAGTAAGTATTAATAAAATGAGGATGTGGCACATGGGACCCACAACAATGAGTGTTATTAACATTCATTGTTGTGGATGTCCTAAGTCATACGTCAAAATGACCCCCTTTCGAAGTCAAATTATAACTCTAAGTTTATTTAATGATTGTCGTTCAAATTTAACCTGAATCGAACAAGAATTGTTCTAAACCCTATAATTATTTTTGTCTGATTCGGGCTCGCATCGAACAAGAATCTTGAAATTAACTTAGGATTATGCATCGAAAGTGTGTCATTTTGGCTAATATTTGGAGGTGGATTGTTGCTAGAATTATTTGTCTGATTCGGGTTTGGATCGAAGAAGAATCTTGAAATTAACTTAGAGTTATACATTGGCATCGAAAGGGTGTCATTTTGGCTAATATTTGGAGGTGGATTGTTGCTTTTTCATGTATTGTAATAGTTGTTTGGTCGAAAAATTTGTTAAAAATTGAATTCAGATAGCAATTGGAAAGTTTCGTAAAATATGACGAGTGATTAAATATTTTTTTAGAGTAGACATCAATTGAAAAAAGCGACAGTTCAGAAAATTGATATTAATCATAAAGTATATACTATATATATATATGTCTCGCTTAAAGTATACAACTTTCTATATAAAAAAAAACACTGCCTTGAGCCTACAAAATGTGATTTCCAAACAAAAATATGAAAATAAAATTATATTAAAGATGACCAAAATGACATTTCCCATGAAAAATGACATGTATATTTGGATGAGAAAAGTATAACTGAACTTTTTTTTTTTTTTGAATGCCTTGTTATATTTATATAACCTAATAGCATTTTCATTCCTTGGAAATGTGTGATTATCCAATTCATCAAAACAAATTAAAAAAAAGTCCCTGAAGTAACCTTTGTATTCTATTTAGTTATAAGTTGATAGATTGTATCATTACATTATATTGATTAATAAATTGTAATAAAAAGGTGAGGATAGAAAACGGTAAATGATACAAAAAAAATTAAATAGGATATACAAATAAAATATTAACAAATATAATTACCAAAATAAAACTAAATTCAAAATACTCTTTTAATTATAGGTCAACATATTTCAGAAGATGTCTTCCATTCTTAATTACTATATGATAGCTTTATTTGGCACCTAATTCCAAGCGATTCCATGGCCCAATGGATAAGGCGCTGGTCTACGAAACCAGAGATTCTGGGTTCGATCCCCAGTGGAGTCGCTAGATATTTTGTTTTTATTCTTCTTATTTTTTAAGGAGATGAAAGCAAAACACAAAATCGTCTGAATGATTGTTTTGTTTTTATTCTTTCTTATTTTTTAAGGAGACAAAAGCAAAACACCTCTTCTTTTTTTAAGAAGATGAAAGCAAAACACAAAATCGTCTGAATGATTGTTTTGTTTTTATTCTTTCTTATTTTTTAAAGAGACGAAAGCAAAACACAAAATTGTCCGAATGATTGTTTTGTTTTTATTCATCCTTATTTTTTAAGGAGATGGATGATTGAATATAATTATAACCGATGGTTAGATAACCCACTCTTCCCCACCAAATTATAAGGTTGGGTTGCTTAGTTATAGACCTGCAAAAAATGTGGATTAGATCCACGGTGGATTGGACTATCTCTATTTTTTATATATTTTTTTAATATGAACTCTATATGAGAAATAATATTAATGATAATAAAATTTGCCTAGTGCAAGTAATGATTCATAAAATTATTGATATGAGTCATTATTTGTAGAAATGAAGAAATTTTAATGAAAAACTATTTTTATAAAATAAGGTAATAATAAATATTTAACCAAATGCAATAGTGATAATAACTATACATAGTCAAATAAGATGATAAATTTTTTATATTAAACACGTTTTTCTATTCAAAAAAATTGATCATTTTACAAAACACTCTTATCAAACAGCAGACTGTCTCGTGTGTATGTGAATACACGAACCATGTTTAGATTAATGTTTTTTGTTGGCTTAAAAGCCAAATTCTAAGTTAATTATTAGTGATTGAAATTGTGCTGAAATTTTTAATTAATGAGTCGGTCATAAGCACGCAAGTACCCCCCAGTAAAAATGTGTATTTTTAGCCAAATTTCTTCTATTAAACACGACGACACAGAGACTAACACAACCACAAGAATATTATTCACCATTTTCGAAAACGTGCAGAAAATCAACTAAGTAAAATCAATCAATCAATGAATCTGAAACACAAGACAGAGAGAAAACATAGGATGAAGATGTACTGTTATTATTCTTATGATCCATTTACTGTCCCCTTTAAGGAACCTGTATAACCCCCAACCAATTCTTGAAAAGAAAACAAAAGCTAGAAACAGAGAGTTTCATGTCAATCGGCCCTGGCTGGGTGATTGTTGCGTAGACGAGGGTAGGCTATACAAGCTCTTAAGCTGCCTACTAATCAGCTTACTGTTGTTGAGCGCCATTTGCAACTCCAAATCATCGGACCACCATTGCTCCAATCCATGTGCCTCTAGAAACTTCTGCTTCCCCTTTGAAAACACGAAGAGCTTTGCCGCGCATGGTGTGCTGCTCTGTGGTTTCACGTTCTCCTTCTCTGCACCATCACCCGTCTCTGCCCCGACTGGATCAGTATAGTAGCAGCAAATGTAGTCGCTATTGTTCACGTACAGATGAGGCACCCATTGCTTCGATCCCAATGTCATAGATTTTGCTTCTTCATTTTCGTCTTCTTCTTCACTACCCGAAGAAAGCATCGATGATTTCAACCTCTTCCACATTATCCCGGCTTTTTCTCCCACATTTCTTAGACTTGAAGCTAGTGAAACCGATGGAGGATTGAAGAGATGTGCCTCGACAAATATCCCTTCTTTGGCAAGTACTTTTCCGACTTGGAGAGCAAAGCCAGCTCCTAATGAATGCCCGGCAATGCATACATTGCTGCTCCCATACTTTTCTGAAATCGATTTCAATGCCTTAAACACGCATGTGAATCTCACCGACCCCTTTAGGCTTTCCCAAGCTAAGAAACGAAGGTCATCCTCAATATCCCGTCTAATTGTGGGGCCCTTGAGTAGAGTTCCTCGGAGTGCTAGAACAGCCCTTGGTGCACCGCTGGGTCTTAAAAGTATGAAATCAGCCAAAGCTGCTGCTCGGTCCCATTCTAGTATTGCCCCGAATACTGATCCATCTCTTTCGTCTATTAGGGTTTCGACAAGTTTGTACTTAAAGGGTATCCACCATTTAGGGGCAAGAGCATTCTCTTCAGTTCTGTTTTCTTGTCTGTCAAGTTCAAGCAAGTAAACTGCTTGTATAAAGCAGGCAATTACCGTCCTTTTGTAATTCGCATCCTTCCTGTTTATTCGATTTACATAAATTATATAAAGTTAGTTCTTGAAATTTTCCAAGGTAGATATCTAGATCAAGAAAGCTAAGTTTGGTGAGGTTTCATCTCAATGGAAAATTTACCCATTTTTGTGACATAATAAATCATGTTTGTTTTAATCTAATCTCATTAGAAACATCTCATTTCATCTTCTTGTTTTCCCTCCAACAATATATATTAATCATATAGTCCACTCCACATTCAACTCCAAATATAATTACAATTAGAATCAAACCAAAACGATCTCCTTTATGATTCTCTTAAATCATTCATTTTATAATGTGAACACATACACACAGAGATTACTATTTCAATCGGAACAAAAAACAAAAACAAAAACAAAAAATCAATTTCCACTAAGACAAAATCCAAACATCCCTATTCAATTTCACCAAAGACAAAACAGATCATGGCATTTTAAGAAACTAAAAATCAATTCTCAGAACAAACAGAAAACCCAAACCCTCAAAATTCAATTTCATTTTTCAGCAGCACACAATTTGCTCTCTGAATTATCAAGTCAAGCAAGAAAAACTCAACACAATTATTATACATATCAGAGAGAGAGAGAGAGAGAGAGAGAGACCAAGTAGAGCTGATGAGATCTCTCCAGTTTATAGAAGGAACATTGCGAGGGCCAGAAACATGAAAGGCATAAGGATGCTGCAACTCAGTTTTCACAATCTGGTTTTCACAATCACCATTTCTGATTGCTTCTTCTTCCACCACCTGCAAAACCTCACTTTTCATCTCTTCTGCGCTCCTCTTCCCCATTCCTTACCTACTATTCGATCTAAATGTATGTTAAAAGAGGAGAGAGAAAGCAGAGATATTGGTAGAGAAAGAAAGAAGGAAAGTATGAGTTGGGGAATTGGTTATGTCGCCGGTGCCATTATTGTTGAATAGGGAGGAGATTTAATGCGTTAGATTTAGAGTAATCTAAATTTGAAAAACGCCTGCTTTTGTTTTTGATTTAGGATAGGGGGAAGATCTATAACGGTCACATTTTGTGTGTGATGAGTGTTTTTGCCAACTCAGCTGCTTAGTGCTAACGTTAGCCGTAGGTTACAGTTGATGCGCTAGATTCAGTCTGGATTTCAACACGCTTAAGATAAATGCCTCCCAGGGTATTTTCGTCATTCTAGCAAACTCCTCCTACATTTCGTAATTCCGTCCCTCAAACAATAAGAAAAACTATATTTATTTTCATAAATTAGAGACCAACACTTTTTTAAGGGGTAGAAGAAGTATTTTATTTGTACATCTAGAGAGACGGACCGACAGGGGGCCTCCTGAAAATTTCCAAAATAATATGGGTATTTTCGTCTTTTCAAATTTTTTATTAAAAAAATATATATATTCAAAACTTATTAAACATGCGTGTGTAGCAGTGACTCTTCTTACAGAGGTCAAACCTCATTTTCATCTTCATTTTTCACCCCTAATTTTTCCCTCTTTCTTTCACACACAAACCCTAATTTCATTTCTCTCAATTGCTTCTTCATAGAATTTCAAGGTAAAATGTTCTTTTTATTTTATTTGTTTGCTTTATTTTTTTTCATTATTATTGTTGATTTATTATGTCTTAAGTTATATATGTGATGTAGTAGTGTTGAGTTGAAAAACATTGATAAATAATTTGACATTTTATTTACGAATTGTTTATCTATACTTAAGATTAGAATTATGAAAAAAATTATGTTGTGGTAGGAGATGGAAAAACTTATTTTGTTGAATGCCTAAATTATTTTATTGGTTAAATTAATATAGGATTTAATTTCTTTTGAGAAAGAAAAAAATCAAAAAAATTATTTTGTTTGCTTAACTCTTGAAGTTTCAATTTTTTTTTCTTAAATCTCATTTTATTGTACTTATCTCTTGAAATTTAAATTTTTTTGCTCATAGGTTTTACCAAGCTTTTGAACATTTAATGTATTTCTAATATTTGTCATATTTTTATAGATAATAGAAAGAGCTTTTTCGGCAATGAAGATCATTAAGAGTTCTTTTCGCAATTGAATGAGTGAAACAATATTGAATGATTGTTTAATTGCATACATTCAAAATGATATATTTAGAAATGTTAGTAATGAAACTATTATGCAACGATTTCAGAATATGAAAAATAGAAGAGAAATGTTGTAATACATTGATTTTATCGAGTTTGCGAGATATATATATATGTTCTTTCTCTAATATTATTGTATCTTTTTATTAATTGATTTGGCCCCCTGAGTCGAAATCCTGAGTCAGTCACTGACTACATTGTATCGTTCTATATCATATCAGTATAATATTAAAAATACTAATAATAATGAATAATAATAATAATAATAATAATAATAATATTAATAATAATAATAATAATAATGATAATGATGATGATGAAATATGTGATGAATCTAATTATAAAAGATTATCTACGTCTTGGATTAGTCTATATCACCTATGTGGTACCAAATACCAATACACTTGGAGGGAGTTAATGGAATTTTAAATTTATAATGGGTCCTAACAAAATAAACAATCATTTATTTATTTGTTTTATTAATCATACCACTTTTTGTAAAATAAAATAAAAAATGTGCCTCACTTAAAAGTCTATTTCCAACATGGGTATATCTATTTATATCTATATAATAATAAGTCCATAGCCCAAAATGGAAAACCCAATTTTCTAGTCCAAACTTTCTTTTTATTTTTGATAAGTTGATTTTTTGTGCATTTAATTGTTTTTATTATTTTTCGGTCAAATTTACTTAATATTTAATTTAACTATTGAATACTAATTGATGTCACTTTTAATTTTTTTTTGTTTATTATTTAATTTTAAATTAAAAAAACTTAGTAGTTATGAAATTTTTAGGGGAGGGAGCTATGTAGGATTTTTTTCTCTGTTATTTTACTATATACAAATTCATGATTACAAATTAATTTCATTTAAAGTTTATTTTTCTTACCTACATGATAGCATCAAATTTATTATATATTATCACTTGCAATTTTATTTACAAGTCATAGGTTTAAAAGTAAATAACTTCTTTATTTATAATTCATTTTTAATACATGATATATTGAATTTATCATTCTTATTTGTAATTTTTTTTATTGTCAGTTTTTTTTTTTTTTTTTTGTATTTGTGATTTTTGAAGAGAGTTTAGGATGATAATTTTAATAAATAAATCATGATTTCAAATTAAAACTTATTCGTATAAAATTTATTTTTAATGCAAGACATATCGAATTTAACATTATTATGATTTTTAATTTATTATTTGCATTGTATATATAAAAATAAATATTCAAAACTAAAATATTAATAATGATGTATCGAATTTATTATTCTTATATGTAATTTTGATTATTGTCCGTTTTATTTTGTATTTGTATTTTTTAAGGGGATTTTAAAATTTCTACACAAATCATAATTTCAAATTAAAAATTATTTTTAAAATTTACTTTCAACGCATGAAATATTGAATTTATCTTTTTTACTTTTTTATTTTTTATTTACATTGCATATATAAAGTAAAATATCAAAACTAGAATATTTAAATTTGGGAATATTTACCTTTTTTTTAGTTGATATACAATTATTTTAATGATAGTAGTAGACTAAATATTGAGTTAAAAAAATATGTGTTCAAAGTAAAAGTTATATTTAAGAATTTATAAATAAGAAGTAAGACGTCAATAAATAAAATATTTTTTAAATATAAATTGAAATTATTTGAAAAAAAAATTAAAAACAAACTTTTGATATAATTGTTTAAATATAACTACAAATATGACATACTGTGCAATCCACAGAATAAATACTATTTAGTTAATATAAGTGAAACAACTTAGTATGATTAATTTGCATTTCACTAGGTAACATTTAAAATGTGTAGATGTTACGATTAGTTTATGTTCTTAATTTTGATAATTTTAATCCATTTAATGGATATCCATTACATTTTTCTAATATATATTTATGGATATATGGTCTAAACAAATGTACCAATTTACTTTACTCAAAATTTAATCCAAATGCCCATGAAAAAGTAGAATTTTGTTCCAACAATAAACCTATATAATGATCAAATTGATTGGGATCAATTAGGACAAATATTAATAAGAGTTTTGATATGTATCAAATATACCCTTTCTTAATTTGGGGCTCATGGTCTATTGCTCTTAATTAAAAATCTCCATGTTTTAATAAACCAAAATCTCGTTATTTGGTGTTTAACCTGGAGACCTTCAAACAATCAAATTTCAGAGGCATTGAATCAGCCTAACATATCATGCAAATCACATCCTCAACCTTAACTTTTATTTATTTAGTTTAAAATGTTTAATTAAACTAATTTTTATGAAGTTAATCAAGCTTTGAATAACTATACGAACTTTCATCAAGTTAGTTTCATAAAGTGAAGTCCTCTAAAAAGTTAATTTCGCAATTTTCTCTTTTCTTAAATAATATATATATAAAAAGACAAAAACTTAGAATGAAATTCACCACTTCATAAATCACATTTTGTGATGGTGTCTCATTCAATTCGCCCAACCTATTTTTGAATCAAATAGGAATTTACATTTGAATCTTTTGACAGTGGAATTTGTATCACGAATCAAGTTTTGTAAAATTTCACAAAAGAATGTCTCTCTCTCACACATACATATTATGTTTCCATATATATATATATGGACCAGGTGCACGGGTCACAATTTGTGCAATCGGATCGATCTGATCCAGAGGTGAATTTCACGCATCCTACACACAACTCACGTGCCCACATATGTTTCCACATCCATATGTCCACGTCCACACTCGTATCCTACGTGCTTAACATTTATGTTATGTTGTCGTAACCTTTCTATTATGTTGCCCCATGTCCACGTCTACACTCGTATCCCGTGTGCTTAACATTTCTGATATGTTGTCGTAACCTTTCTATTTTATTGGCGTAGCCTTTATGTTATGTTCGTATAACCTTTATGTTATACTAGTTTAAAATTTATATTATATTACATACATATAATACTTTTTAAACATTTATGTTATAATATATAACTTTTATGTTATAATAATATAACCTTTTATGATACTAATATAACATAAAGGTAATTACATATATTGAGAAAAAAAATTAATTTGAGTGCGGATTTGGGTCGGATCCAACCTGATCCGACCCACGCACGCCCAGTTGCACCATGCAAACTGGTATGCAGAAACACTATATATATATATATATTTAAATTTATACATGTATGAAATTGTATATGCATATACAAGTATAAAAAATTATATGTATTATATACAATTTATATAAATACGCGTTTATTATTTAAATTTTTAAAATAATCGGTGGCAGCTTAAACTTTAAAGCCTTGGTTAGCATTCCAAGTTTATTTCCTTAATAATGAGAAAAATTAATACTTACAAGCAGCAACTTTGATTCCCAAAATTATCAATTCGCGTCATTCAAATTCAATGTTGAAATATGTGTTATGAAAATGGACGGAAATTATTTATTACTTTTAGCCCATCTTAGAATTAAATATATCTAGATGGTATAATAATATTTTTAATTTGATCAAATTAATCATTAATATTATTGAGTCAGATCAAATCGATCCGTTTAGCACAACTTTTATTCCAAACGGACCAACAATTATGTCATGGTCCTTTTTGTATACATGTCAATTGCTCCTTGTATTAGCCATTAAAAATGTCTTATGATTTGCATAAACAAAAATATTGAAAGAGAAAGAAATACGCATCAATTGTGTTGGAAATGTTGATAATTAGGCAATTGATTGCAGGAAATATCAGCTTTTTTTTATATGTTTTTTTATGAAATGATTGTCTTTTATATTTATTTTACTTTTGAGCTATAATACTGTCACACCCCATTTTCATAACTTAAAAATATTAGAGTTTTCATAGCAGATGTGCAGCAAGAGAGAAAAGAAACGTGAATTCAAACTTAATGCAGGATAAACGAGCGATAAAAGAGTTTAAATATCAACCATAACAGGAAACTTCACGAATTTAAACGTGCGTTAATACATAATCAAAACCATCAGCACAAAGCTGGAAGAAACGTTTGGAAATTAAGCAGTGGAAAACTAAATACAGGATGCATTAAAAGAAAAGCGATTTCAATTTACAAAACGAATAAATGAACATTGTTTAGAAGACTAAGGATGGAAAGAAATAACAACACTTCTTGATACATCATCCCTCTCTCTACGCTTTCCTGTTTTCATCATTTCCTGTAGGGTGAATACACACGGAGGTGAGTGCTTGGAATACACTCGTGGGGATACTTTCTAAATTTTAACGTTCATTTATCAGCAGAAATAATTAAACAGTCATGAATACAACAGTTAAACACAACACATAAACTCATAGCAAATAAGTGTAGATAGGTACGGGTACTCCCTGTCTTACCCTACATAATAGTTTTTATCCCGTTGGTGCTTTTTACGGACCACCAGTCCCTCCGTAGCTTTTTTTACGGACCATTAGTCCCTTTGTAGCATGACTTAGTGTCACGCTCTATTTTGCATCTTTACAAAAATCAGAGTTTAAAAAACTTCCAAATAAATCACCCCATCTACCTTGTTTTACCAAATAAAGTCCATAAACAGCGGAAGCAAAATATTTACTTTACTATCTCACAGCCAAAACTGTACAAATCTAGAAGCGAGACAATTTCAAAATATCATGTCTTATCATTACATGTTTAAACATAGCAAAATAAATTCACACCTCCTTCCTTCCATCCGACCGGCTGCATCTTGTAAAATAAAGAAAGAAAAGAAACACCTAAAGGGGTGAGTGCAAGAAAAACACTCAGTGGGGTGGGTTACATGAGCAATCAACACATTGAAATATCAAACACGCATAAATCATTATCACATAGGCGCGGGTATGAGCCGCCTTTGAAAATACGGTTCTGAGCCGCTGTAGAAAACATTTTTGTGGCTCTTTAGCCACTCTGGAAATCATTTTTGTGGTTTTTAAACCACCCTGGTGCAGTTCTCAGCCGTTGTGGCTCAATAGCCACCCTGGAAAACATTTTTTCTTGTGGTTCAAAAATCACCCTGGAAAACATTTAATCACATAGATACATTTTCTCATTCTCTATAGTATCAATCAACCTTCGCCACAAAATAAGGCACAAACGCAACAAGCATCAAATTAAACACATATGTTCATATCAAACTCGTTTAGAAACTTGAACGTGAAAATGAGAAATTACCCCACCTTAAGTAGCTACTGCTTGGAAAGGGCCGCTACACTTTCGAAATACTATCCTAGTCCTTCGCCTGAGTTTCCTGCCGGAATGAAAACGAACCTCGGTGGCGGTGGGGGCTCTTGATTGAGAATTAAGGGGGAAAAAAAGAAATATAGCGTAGAGGGAGAGAAGAATTCGAGAGAGAGAGAGAGAGTAATAGTGGTGGGGAAGTTTTTTAGCAGGAGAGAGATATATGCTTATATATATATTTATTCCCCACTTTCCTTAATTACCCCTCACTCCAACTTTATTGCTTATGCATATGAGTGACGTGTTTAACTTGGGGAAAAATGAGTACCATGTGTCTTATATACATGTCTCCCAACCATGACTCACCCCTTGTATCTTAATACTTACTTTTAGTGTTAAATTATAATAACTAGTTATTTAGCCTAGGTATTAATATTTAGGGTGTTATACCCTTCCCTCCTTTAAATAAATTTCATCCTCAAAATTTTGAGATACGTACCGAAATATGGTAGATTCGGATATTTTGCTAAAATTTCTTCTTCTTTTTCCCAAGTTGCTTCCTTGATGTCGTGATGGTTCCAAAGAACTTTGACTAGGACGACTTCACTAGTTCTCAGTTTGTGAGTTCTTCTGTCCAGAATAGCTATTGGAAATTCTTCGTACGTTAGATCTTGCTCGAGTCCAATATCTTGCTGATTGATAACATGGCTGGTGTCGAATATGTACTTTCGTAACATGGACACATGGAAGACGTTATGTATTCCTGCAAAGTCTGGTGGCAGAGCTAATCTGTAAGCGACTTCACCAATTCACTCGAGAATTTCAAACGGTCCGATGAATCGTGGCTTCAGTTTTCCTCTTTTCCCAAAGCGATAAACTCTTTTAGTGGGCGACACTTTCAGAAAGACTTTATCCCCCACTTCAAATTGTAGTTTCCTTCGTCTTTTATCTGCATAGGACTTCTGACGATCTTGAGCCACTTTAATTCTTTCTCGAACTTTATTACTTCCACTGTCCGTTCGACTAGCTCTGGTCCTAGTATCTTTTTCTCACCCACTTCGTCCCAGTAAAGAGGTGAGCGACACTTTCTTCCATAGAGGGCCTCGTAGGGTGCCATTCCGATTGTTTCTTGATAGCTGTTATTAAAAGCAAATTCCACTAAGTATAAGTGGTCTTTCTAGCTTCCATGTAGATCCAGGGCACTAGCTCGCATTAGGTCCTCCAAAATTTGTATCGTTCATTCTGTTTGTCCATCTGTCTGTGGATGAAATGCCATGCTGAATGTTAGTTTGGTACCCAACTCTCTGTGCAGGCTTTGCCAGAATTTGGATGTAAAACGAGGGTCTCTATCTGATACAATGGAGACGGGCACTCCATGTAGTCTGACGATTTCCTTTATGTAAATCTGGGCCAATCTGTTTAACTCAAACGTCATCTTTATTGGTAAGAAATGAGCAGATTTGGTCAATCTATCAACATAACCCAGACAACATGGTTTCCATGATTGGTTCTGGGTAATCCTACCACAAAGTCCATAGCAATGTGTTCTCATTTCCTTTCAGGTATTTCTAATGGCGTTAACATTCCAGCCGGTCGTTGGTGCTCTGTTTTTATTTGTTGACACACCAAATACTTCTTGACGTATTGCCCAATGCTTCCCTTCATATTCCTCCACCAAAAGGCTTCCTTTAAATCTCTGTACATCTTCGTACCTCCAGGATGTGCTGTGTATGGTGTGCTATGTGCCTCTTCTAAAATTTTACCTCTCAACATGTCATTTTCTGGTATGCAGAGTCTTCCTCTAAAAATCAAAGCCCCATCTGTTGACATCACGAACTCTTCTGCATTTCCTTTCTTCATACGTGTCTTTACTTTCTGTATGAATTTATCCCCTTTTTGAGCTTTGACTATTTGTTCTTTGAGCGTGGGCTCAATTGTTAAAGCCGCAATTTGAGCTCTAATATTACTCGGGGGCGCAATCACTTCTAAATTTAACTTAGACATTTCTTTTATTAAAAAGGGCTGGTTAGTAAGCATGCTAGCTATTTCACCTTTGTTCTTTCGACTAAGTGCGTCAACAACCACGTTTGCCTTCCCTGGATGGTAAAGAATGGTGCAGTCATAATCTTTTACTAGCTCCAGCCATCGTCTCTGGCGCATATTAAGTTCTTTTGGTTCAAAGAAATACTTCAAACTCTTGTGATCGGTATAGATTTCACATTTCCCACCATATAGATAGTGCCGCCAGATTTTTAGGGCGTAAACCACAGCGGTAAGCTCTAAATTGTGCGTTGGATAATTTTGTTCATGTGTCCTTAGCTGTCTTAATGCATAGGCGACCACCCTTCCTTGTTGCATCAGCACACATCCTAAACCTTGTTTGGACGCATCACTGTAGACAACAAAGTCTTTTATTCCATCTGGAATAACTAACACCGGTGCCGTAGTTAATCTTTTCTTCAATTCTTGAAAACTCTTCTCACATTGATCTGTCCACTGAAACTTTACTTCCTTGTGAGTCAGTCGTGTCAGATGAATGGCAATTTTTGAGAACCCTTCAATAAATCTTCGATAATATCCAACTAGCCCCAAAAAGCTCCGCACTTCGCTCACATTGCTTGGCGCCTTCCAATTACTGACTGCTTCTATCTTAGCCGGATCTACTTCGATCCCTCTTAAGAAAACGATATGGCCGAGAAAAGCAACTTTATCTAGCCAAAACTCGCACTTTTTAAATTTTGCGTATAACTTCTCTTTCCGCAGAATATCCAACGTAATCCTCAAATGTTCCACATGCTGGGTCTTGTTAAGCGAATACACCAGGATATCATCAATAAATACTATTATGAAACGATCTAGGTGCGGGTGAAATACACGATTCATCATATCCATAAAAACTGTTGGTGCATTGCTGAGTCCGAAAGGCATTACTACGAACTCATAGTGACCATACCTTGTTCTGAAAGCTGTCTTGGATATGTCTTCATTTTTTATTTTCACTTGATGGTATCCGGATCTTAGATCAATCTTTGAGAATACGCTCGCACCTCATAGTTGGTCAAACAGGTCTTCAATCCGCGGCAAAGGATATTTGTTCTTGATAGTTCTTTTGTTTAACTCACGATAATCTATGCATATCCGGAAAGTTCCATCTTTCTTCTTTACAAATAATACTGGAGCTTCCCAGGGTGATACACTAGGGTGGATAAAACCCTTTTCTAGGAGTTCTTGCAACTGAACCTTCAATTCTTGTAGCTCTTTCGGCGCCATACGATACGGTGCTTTTGATACAAGTGCCGATCCGGGTACCAAATCGATGCCGAATTCGACTTGTCTGTCCGGCGGAAGACCTGACAGTTCTTCTGGAAAAACGTCTTCATACTCGTTTACTATCGGCACTCTTTTAATCAGGTCTGCCTCATGCTCCAAGTTTATTATATTTACTAGCAGGGCCTCGCAATTCCCCTTCTTCAACATTTTGGTCGTCTTCATAGCCGACCACTCTTGGATTCACACCAATTCACGTTCCGAAGAAGGTGTACCCTTCGTGTTCAGGTGACTGGAAGATAATTTCCTTCTCATAACACTTAATTATCGCATGGTTGGCCTTGAGTCAATCCATTCCTAGGATTATATCAAAGTCTTCCATCTCTAAAACGTACAAATTTGCCGAGAAAATTTTCTTTCCAAAAACAATTGGTACATCTCGACACTTATTCCGTGTGGTGATAATTCCTCCAGAAGGTATATTAACCTCTAAGGTTTCTGTATCTGCTTTATTATCCTCATACTTCAAAAGCTTGTAGAATTTGACCGACATAAACGAGTGGGTGGCCCCAGTATCAAATAAAACAAGAGCAGGTATATCACATACGGATAACATACCTGCCATGGTCTCCGGTTCGTTGGCGGCCTCGGCTCTGGTGAGGGCAAGAGTACGAGCTCTCCCTGTCTCTGGTCTAGGCCCAACGCTCGAACGTGCATTCGAATATTTGGGGCAAAATGACGCGATATGGCCCAATTCTTGACATCGAAAACAGCGTCCTGTTCTCCATAAACACTGTCTAGTATGAGTTTTTCCACATTTGGGGCAGGGAGTACAGTTTTGAGGTGTGGGAACATTTGGAGCTCCACTTGTTACTGGTCTTCTAAATTGGTTGAAATTCGGATTTCGATTCATATTCGGCCCTTCCCATTTTCTCTTTTCTAGTAGCACTGGCACCTTTTTAGGGGCTACTGAATCCAATCGCATATGCGAAACAATCTCTTGGGCTCTCTCAATAACCTCCGCATAAGTCATATTCCTTTGTCCTGCGAGGATAACTCCAATCTCCTGACGCAAGCCTCTACAGAAACGTCTCGCTTTCTTTGCATCGGTATCAACCAGATGCGTGGCATATCGACTTAACTGATTAAATTTCCTTTCATATTCGCCAACCGACATCTGCCCCTGATGAAGGTGCAGGAATTCCATTTCTTTTTTATCTTGGTAAGACTGGGGCAGATAATTTTGCATGATCACTCCTTTGAAATCTTCCCAGGTCATCATCTTTTTTTTTCAACTGTTAGGGTCCTCTCGTAAGATTCCCATCAAAAACTCGCTTCTTCAGTAAACTGAAAAATAGCACATGAAATTTTTTGGACGCCAGAGCACGAAAGGTGTGCAAAAAGTCTATCCAAACTTCGCAGCCATTCTTCTGACTCTGCAGGTTCCCCCTTCCCACTAAAGGTTGGTGGATTAAAGCGACGAAATTGTTCGATTATTTGATTCATCTTGCTCCTGGATGATGATGAAGACGGTGTTGTCCGCGTTGAGTCCAATCGTTCCGCTAGTCCCTTCAATACAGTAATCAGATTACCCATCATCCCATCGTCAGTCTGCTCACGAGGTTCCTCGACTCGCTCCTCGACTGGGTCGCGAGGTTCATTGGGCTGCTCATAAGGTTCTTCAATATTCTCGGGGATTTCCCCAATGGGTTGTATGCTTCGGCAGGATCGACCTCGGGAAGACATATTTCTTTCTCTATCACGACCCACACAAAATTTCGTCGGTCAAACACTACGACGTTATTCTTAATAAAGAAGATAGGTACAAAGCATAATGAAATAAAATTTCATAAAACATTGAAAAGTACGCCGCTCCTACATTCTTAACAAAATTTGGGCACCACTACGTCCCATCGTGGACCATACTTTCCCAACCATCTACTAAAAGTTACTTACATACCTACATACATATCTAAGGTTTAATATCTACTACTTATATACAATAACCCCAAATCCTATCATCTAAACCATCGCCGCCGGAGGCGATGGAGGTCCCTGGAATCCTGGTGCCTGATCCATTGGAGGACCCTCATCGGGGTACTCTTCTGGATCATCCTTCTCTTCAGGCTCTTCTTCTTCTTCCTCTTCAGGTTCTCCTTCACCACTAGACACGTCATAGGGACTTGGCTCAGGGGTGGTTGGGAGGCCGTGATGGCCCCAAAGGTCTAACATATGCCTAGCCATCCTCCCAAAATCCACAATCGGGGTGCCATCCCTTATATCGTACACAATTTCATCTCTGAAAACTCATCGTGCTCTTACTTGCCACTCGTCGGACAGGGTCTGAATTAGACAGATACATGCCTCCATATTACTAATGGTACCACTGGCCTCTCTCCAGCAGTTATACAATCGTGATATGTGTTCTCCTACAGACACATCTCCTGTTACCTGGCTTTCGTTGAGTCGTCGCATATTTCTTTCCATCGCAGTCTCCTGCCGAGGCACTCCTATCCTACATGAGCACCTAGGTCTAGACATCTGTCATATATCATCTTATGTGAGTTTCTTAGTGTAATCATTTCAAACGTACAATCCCAAACTTAAATTTTTAAATAAATAAACACTGATTACATTCCAACATAAAACACAATGTAACACATAACATTCTCATACCTTTCAGCAGACCTATCGGATGGAGGGGAAGTGAGGAGAAACGTTTATCCAAATTTTGACACACACGAAAACATTTAAGATAATAGATTTTGTAAAAGCTTAAACTCAAGCAAGCTCTACAAAAAGTAGAGTCAGGCTCTGATACCAAAACTGTCACGCTCTATTTTGCATCTTTACAAAAATCAGAGTTTAACGAACTTCCAAATAAATCACCCCATCTACCTTGTTTTACCAAATAAAGTCCATAAACAGCGGAAGCAAAATATTTACTTTACTATCTCACAGCCAAAACTGTACAAACCTAGAAGCGAGGTAATTTCAAAATATCATGTCTTATCATTACATGTTTAAACATAGCAAAATAAATTCACACCTCCTCCCTTCCATCCGACCGGCTGCATCTTGTAAAATAAAGAAAGAAAAGAAACACGTAAAGGGGTGAGTGCAAGAAAAACACTCAGTGGGGAAAAAAAAGAAATATTACGCAGAAGGAGAGAAGAATTCGAGAGAGAGAGAGAGTAACAGTGGTGGGGAAGTTTTTTAGCAGGAGAGAGAGAGATATGCTTATATATATATTTATTCCCCACTTCCCTTAATTACCCCTCACTCCAACTTTATTGCTTATGCATATGAGTGACGTGTTTAACTTGGGGAAAAATGAGTACCATGTGTCTTATATACATGTCTCCCAACCATGACTCACCCCTTGTATCTTAATACTTACTTTTAGTGTTAAATTATAATAACTAGTTATTTAGCCTAGGTATTAATATTTAGGGTGTTATACTTAGGACCTCAGTCCCTTCATAACATAAGTGTGATATGCATGCACATTCATAAAGTCACGACACACGAACACAGCATATAAGTTTCATGAAATTCATATCATTAAAGGATCTTTCAATTACTCATAGATTCACTTAGCTTAGCAATTAATGTTCATCTCATTAAGCATGCATACTCGTTCATTCGATATTCGTAACATCATCTAAAACCTAAGCATGCAAAAAGAAATAGAAAGATTAAACAATAGGTTTAGAAGTTACCCCCACCTCGTTCGGTGGTGATCCCTCGTGATACTCTGAATCCTATGTCCTAAGATCTTTCTTTCGCTTGAAAACCTACACATATAAACAAGGGTTCTTAGATTCCTTATTACGTTACTTATACATAGATTAATACAGAAACTCTCTCGAATAAGGAGCGTTAGAGGGAAGGAAACGAAACAGAAGCTTAAATCTTGATCGTAGGGTTGAAATGGATTGATTGGAGTTTAAATGGAGGAAAACAAGCTTTAACGTTGTTTTTTAGAAGCTTAGGGGCATTTTCGTAAATTTTGAAAATATTGAGCTTGACCAAAGGGTCATTTTGCAAAAACAGAAAAGATTTGGGGTCCTTTTGATATTTTTAAAAATATTTGGGGTTAAAATATAATTTTTAGAAGGTTTGGGGATCAAAACATAAAACTCGGAAACTTTTGGGGTTAAAAAGAAATTTTCAGAAACCTTGAGGGCTAAAATGAGATTTTTAAAAGATGGAGGGCTAGATAATAAAAATCCTAAAATTCTAGGGTTTGCGAGAAGGCCCCCTGACTATTTCAAAATTGTAGAAACACCCATCCACCTCTACCACCCACCCAGCCACGCCTCAGCCCGTTTCTGCCGCCAATCCCATGGCCGGCAACACCGCATCACCAGCAACCACCCACAACGCACACACGCACACAACAACGCTACACACAGCGCCGCTCGACAAACACACCAGCACGGTGGCGCTATACAGCGCCGCCCTGAAGACACACACACGGTGCGCCCAACGCGTCCAGCACATACACGACGCCACCACACACGGCCCTACCCCACACACACACACAGCAAGCACAGCACCGCCACACACGCCGATGCCCCCAACCAAACACACGCACAACACGACAACAGTGATGGGGAGGGCAGCCAAGAGAGAGGGAGAAAGAAGAGAGGAAGAAGAGAGGGAAAATGGAGAGAAACAGGAGAAAGAAATGAGGTGGCCGAAATTTCGCCAGTCGATTCACGATGGAGGCGGCGTCGGTTCGTGATTCTGAGCCCGAATCTGAAACAGGCTCGGCGAGGGCTTCAAAATGAGATAAGTTTCAACCAGTAAAGAGGGGATGAAGGCGGCGCGGTGCCGGTGGTTGGGAAAAAATAGAAGAGAGAGAGAGGAGGGAAGAAGAAAGAAATATTTTTTTTCAAATGATCCAAAAATAAACCCTTGTGTGTTCCAACTTTACTTTTATGTGCACTGTTTTGGGCCACGGGCCCCTAATGGGCTATCCATAAAATGATAAATCTAGAGCTTCGACATATAATGTCGTTCAAATATAAATTATAGCTCGATTTATACATTATTTCATTTTCTGAAACGCACATAATAAAAACAAACAATTAGGGGTTAAATTATTTATTAAATTCAATGTCGAATGTCGAATTCGAAAGTCTTAAGATCTGAGAATAGATTAAAAATGCTCATCGCATTGAGGTCCAATGAGCCTCTCATTGTGGTTTCCTTGCTCTCCCATTCATTGGGTAAATCTCTCAACATTTTCATGTTTTTCTCCTTTTGTGTGTATGTTTTTCCAAGAGATTCAAGCTCACTAACAATGGTTGTGAATCTCAAGTCTAGTTCTTCTAAAGATTCTCCAGGCTTCATTTTGAACTGTTCATACAACTGTGTAGCCTTAGACACTCTATTGTCTTTAGCAAGTTAATTACCCTCACATATCAACCCGAACTTGTCCCAAATCTCTTTGGTTGTCTTACAGCTCTTCACCTTGCTGAATGTTTCTTTATCCAGCGTGAGAAATAATGCGTTTTTACCACATTGTCCAGGTTGGCCCTTTTTCTCTCATCAGGTGTATATTCATGTCCGACTTTGATAATATACTCAAGTGGTGGAGCAGCTCTCCTGTAGGCTGGTGCTGCTGCACGTGGGACGGGTTCTGGAACCCCTTCAGCATCGTCGTCGCTGATTGTTGCGGCCTCCATTTCTCCTGCTACTGTTGCTTAAGTTATTGCAGCTTCCTTAGCACGCGCTTGCTCGCAACGCTCTTAGTAATCACGTACCACATCTCATCGTGTATGGCTGACAAATGGGCCTCCATGCATATCCGCCAATCATCGTATTCATCTATGGAAAATATTAGGAGTTTATGGTGTGAGAAATTTATGCTTATGCTAAAATTATGAGTTTTGGTCTTGAACAAGGATAGAAAAATCGCGATATTTTGGTGATTTATCGCCGAACTATCACTAATTTCTCATAGTCGATTTTAAAAATGGGTGTTGTATTTTTTTCGCCAAAATATCGACGAAATATCATCGATATTTCACGATAAATCGGCAATTTTTTAAAATTAGTGAGATTTGTTGTTTTTTTGTAGGAAATCGGCGATATATCGACGATTTATCGCCAATTTATCGTCAATATCGGCGATATATCGCATGGCTGTGTTTTTTCTTTCTTTTTTTTAATTTTCTTTGCAAATGTACAACAATTCAATTTATGAAAAACTTTAATAGTATTTGGTTGTTATCCAATTAGTTAAATAGTGCCTTGGGAATTTAGGGTTCGAATCTCTGTGGTTGCATTTATTTAATTTTTGTAATTTTTATCCGGATTTGTGTTTTTTCTTCATTTTTTTTAAAAAAATTTAGATTATTTTTTTAGTTTATCTCTAAATTTGTTGTAAACATATCTTTTTATTTGAAATTTAAGTTCAATCCGAATTTGTGTTTTTTCTTCATTTTATTTTAAATTTTTTTAGATTATTTTTTTAGTTTATCTCTAAATTAGTTGTAAACATATCTTTTTATTTGAAATTTAAGTTCAATATATGTATTAATGTTACTTATAATATTATGTAAAGTAGTAGATATATTTTTCAATTCTTTTTACAAAGTTTTTATATTTTTTTTAAAAATGATCGATATTTCCACCAAAATCGATATATCCGTCAACATTTCCATAAAATCAAGGTACCGATATTTCTACCAATATCGATATTTTTGTCCTTGGTCTTGAAAAAGAAAAACGGTTTTTCCAACAGAAACAGGTGGATCTGGGTAGGTTACTAGTCAAGTTGGCTTTTAACCCAACTCACTTTGATACCACTTGTTGGTCCTAAGTGGTCAGAGGTTCAGAGGGGGGTGAATGAACCTCTACCAAAATTTTACATTTTAAAACTTTTCTGTAAGCAGGTTGTTGATTCTACAGAGAATTCAGCAACTCTCTCGATTCAGTAAGCTGGTAGTATATTATTTCAGCTTACTGTCTCGGTTTCAGAGTATGCAGGGGAAATCAAAGATAGAGTTTCTTTTTGGAAAACGATTTTCTTTTCTCAAGTATGATTTTATCAGAAACCTTTTAACAGTATGAGCAAAATATATATATGATATATGCAGCACATAAGTAAAGCAATAAACACATAAAGGTTTATAGTGGTTTGAAGGTGGTGTAATCCTTCTACGTCCACTCTTCTCTTTCACACAGGAGGAACTCCACTAGGTCAGATCGATTTACATGTCTCAACTTTACAATCTTCTTCCTAACGAGTTAACCTACTAGAATCAAAGGATTCCTAGACAGCTTCCCACATAGGATACAAAACTCACACAGAGTTAACAGCCTTATACAAAAGCTAACACTTAGTGAGTATCAAATCCTTCCAACTAAGGACACCAACTAAAACAACCTAGCACACAACAAATGGTTAAAAAGTATATGGTCTTCAACGGGTGCAACTCAAAGTCAGCCTTAAGAACTTGATAGCTCGAAAACTTGGATTGACTGCTTCTGAAGGTTGAGTGACTGAACTGCTTAGAAAGCTTGAGAATAGCTTGAGAGAAGATAGCTTAGAAAATTGGTAATAACTTCAGTAGTCTTCTTATTCACTTCACCTTCTATTTATACTTGTAGAGAATGTATCCGTTGAAGAGAGATACACTCCTTGTAGATGTTCAAATCTTGATCTTCAAAATCTTTGCATTTAATGCGCCTGGAGAACCTGACATGTCCTGATCCGCATTAATAGCACCACTCCTCGACAACAATGCTTTTGCAGGTCCTCAGTCTAGACGGCATCACCTCATTGGTCGGTTGCTAACTTCCATCGACCGATTACTTTGATATTGTGGGAATCTCATACTGCATTCAATAAATCCTCGTACTGTAATAAATAAGACAGAGTAACTTACAGCTTCCGCTCAGTTTGCAGTTACTGCTTACTGTCTTACGCCAGCTTCCTGATCAGCGTTTGCTTCTTGATTCAGAACAGCTTCCTGTTCCTGAATCCTGCAGAGAGCTTCCAGTTCTTCTTACTGCTTTCTGTATACTGCTTACTGATTCAACTTACTGACACTACTTACTGATTTTCCTTGCAGAAAAACAACATTCGCTACTCCTTCACAACCAGCTTCCTGCTAACATCAGTATCCTCCATCTTTCAGAATTTTACAACTTTTACAAATATAACAAAGAAAGATAACTTTACAAAGCAAAGTTCAACTTAAACAATGTGCAAAAATGGGATACTCTAACTTCCTATACAAAGTTATTTGTCTCATCAAAATCCTATCAGAAATATCCCAACAATAATAATAATAATAGAAGTCAGTCAGACAAAATGGTAATTCTATTCATAAGGAAATTAGAAAAGAAAGAATTTATTCTACGCAAGTTTTAAAAATCACGAACAGGAAACCATTTTATTTTCAAAATATTTTTTTCAATTTTTTTAATTTAATTATTAATAAAAACTGCAAAGTTTTACAAGTCGCGAACAGGAAACCGTAGAAAATTTTCACGAACAGGAAACCATTTTCTTTTCAAAATATCTTTTTCAATTTTTTTTTAATTTAATATATATTATATATTAAAGTAAGAAAGTTGGCAAAAATTACAATATTGTCACTTTACAATATTATAATAAGGAATTTTGTAAGTTGATAGATTGTTAGGAGTGTCCTGTAAACCAATCTTGCTTAACAAAGTTCCTGCTCGAAGTAGCAGTAGAGTGGACGTAGAAGGCTTACACCACCTTCGAACCACTATAAGTCATAAGTGTTTTATTACTTTATTATCTACGCTTTATCTTTCATATCTATCTCTGTCATAAGCATAAAACATTTTGAAAAGGATCATATTTGAGAAAACCAGCCTTGTGTCTTAAAACCGTTTATTTTCCGCTGCATATAAAACTCAAGTTACAGCATGCAGCACTACATCCTAGTGCTGAAAGCAGTAACTGACTGGCGCTGCAAGTTCAAGTAACTTACAGAACAGTAAGTTTTAATAAGATTTTCAAAATCGACCAAGGTTCATTCACCCCCCTCTGAACCTCGGACACCACTTGGGACTCAACAATTTCTATCTTACATATATTGTAATCCTCTATATATATAATTTTAATGAATACAACAATACACTCCCTATAAAGTAACCTTGATTTTGTTGACAAAAATAACAATATATTACTCTTAAAAAACAAAAATTATTTATATTCATTTACAAATTCAAATACATCCCCACAATAAATAATGTATTAATCATTATCTTTTATTTAATGCTAACTTATTTGTTATTTACTGTAGAAGTGCAAAATTTTATTTTTCTCATATAAATAATATTAAAAAAATTCAAATTTTATTAATTTAAGTTTAATTTCTCAAATCTATCTGAAACTAAAAAAAAAATTAAAGAATACAAGATTTGCTAAACATTGAAAGGTAAAAAAGTTCTTTCAAATCTTATTGTCTCATATCTTCATCTAAGAAAATCCCACCAAGTTATCTTTTTACACTAAACACAAATTGAACAAATAATTTTATGAGATAGAAATGAAGAAATGACGTAGGAATCATATGTGATGATTCAAGTATGAGAGTGGAATATACTAATTATAAAAAATATGAAAGGAAAATTAATTATTATGATTGAAGGAAATATTATTGTATATAATAATTTTAATTTGATGAAAATATAAATCAACAAATAAAATAAAAATGTATAAAAATAAAATTAACAATTAAAATTATTAAAGTTATATGACAATTTGTGCAATGCACGGGAGTAATATGAAAAATCATTTATATATGGTATATGTTTTAAATTAAATAATAAAAGATGTTATGAATAACCTATTAATTTATGCAACTTCATTATATTATTACAAATTACATAATATTAACATAATAAATAATAAACCGCGCATCGTGCAGGTGGACTGCTAGTTATAAATAAAAAGTGCAAAGTTTTACAAGTCACGATCAGTCACGATCAGAAAACCATTATTATTTAAAAAAATCTTTTCCAAATTTTTTTAATTTAATTATAAATAAAAACTGCATACACCATAAAACTTGGATATTCTCCGTAGAAAATTTTGTTTAAAAAAAAAATCGATTTTTTTCACCAAATAAAATATAAAAAATTTTGTTTCTTAAATAAACGATTATTTTTCACTATTTTAAAAAAAAAATTCTCTCTCTATATTAAAAAAATTACAATTTCTATCAAAATATATAATATTTCATATCTTGATTTCAAAATTTCACGTTATGTGGAATAACTGTTTACACTTTTTTTTCCTAGAAGGTTTCATCTGATCAAATTTACATGTTTCTTAAATCAACGATTATTTTTCACTATTTTGCAAAGAAAAAAAAATCTCTCTATATATTAAAAAAATTTACAATTTCCATCAAAATATATAATATTTCATATCTGGATTTCAAAATTACACATTACGTGGAATAACTGTTTACACTTTTTTTTCCAGGTGGTTTCATCTTATCAAATTTACACATTCACATATAATTTAAATATTTGATAATTGTTACCACTTTTTTTTTCTTTTTTTTTCCATGTGGTTTCACTTTATCAAATTTACACGTTCATATATAATTTCTCAAATAAATCCCACACATAATTTTTGAAATAATCTAACGCTTATTTTCAGATCCCACACATAATTTCTGAGTTCTTCATTTGATTGAGCAGATCTTCATAAAATATCTCAATGGCTCCCGTTTGGAATATTATTCGAGATATTGATACTATTAGAAGATTCTAGAGCCTTCGTGTATGATGTATTAGGGCTTACGATGTTCCTGCATTCGAAAGTACAACTGAGCTATACAGTTTTGATTGTGTTTTCAGAGATAAAATGGTTATTTATTTAATATAATCTATTTATTATGTATATTATAGTAGAATGTAATCTCTAATTTCATTTTTTTCACATAAATTGTAGGGTGATACAATCCATGGAGTTGCTCGAAAACCTCATCTTGAAAAGATTTATGATAAGGTTGTAGAAGGAAAAACGTATGTACTTTCTAACTTTATTGTTTCAAAGTATGACTCCACCTTGAGAACATCTGAATCAAAGTTGAAGTTTCAATTTTATGAAAAAACACATCTTGAGGAGTATCAAGACAATGACTTTCCTAATAATCTGTACATTTTTAAACCATTTGAAGAAATTATTACCATGAAAGCCAGTGAATAAACTGTTATATTTGATAAGAATTAAATTATTTTTTGTGAATTTGTTTTATTTATAAATTTATTGTTGTTAATGATTATTATTTAATAATATTTTTTTACCAACATTAATGCAGATTTAGTGGGATGAATTATTGCATTTGATCCACCGAGAAAGACTGAAAGTGGCAAGAAATTGATGGAAATTATAATTGAGGATCTGCAATATGTTTTTTTAATTTAGAAGTAATTTTATGAAATGTAATTATATTATATTAATTTTTTTAATAATAATTTGATATATGTTAGGAAACTACAACTCACTGTTACTTTGTGGGAGGATTGCATAAATACAATATTTCCTGATATAGCATTGAAAAACATGAAGCCTAAAATCCTAACTCTTCAATTTGGTAGGGTGATCAATTTCAAAAGTAAGTATACATTGTTATAATGTTATTTCATTTTTAAAATTTTTGTAATTTCATATGATTTAGTTTTGTTTTGTAATTACTATGATGTGATTTGTTTCACGCACTTACTAATATCTATATACATATATATTGTGTAATCTGATATGTATAAAATTGTGTAAAATCTTACTTAGAAATATCAGATTATTTATTGTGATCTGTTTATGTACTTATTAATGATATATAGATATATTTTTTAATATGATACGCATAAAATTATTTAAAATCATACTGATAAATATCAAATTAATTATTGTGATATGTTTTACGTACTTATTAATGATATATAGATATATTGTTTAATTTGATACACATAAAATTATTTAAAATCTTATTGATAAATATCAAATTAATTACTCTAATTGTCACGCCCCGTTTTCTTTCACAAAATATCAGAGTTTTCATACGGGCATGAAGAAAGAAATAAAAAGAGACGCATATCACAACAGAAAGAATAGTAGGAGACGACAGAAGAAAAAGGTAAGGGACGATGTGAAACATCACATATCAACAGTCGATCTCAATACCGACAAATTTAACATTCACAGTGGATCACATCATCAGGATCTCACAACCCAAATATATACAGAAAATATTACAAAACGTGAGTTAAATTAAAACAATATTTTAGAAATGTTTAAGAGACCTCGTCTCATTACAATAAAGCCAGAAACAGTACTTCCTCTCTCCACCTAGGGTTTCTCATGCTCATCATCGCCTGTAGTGTGAGTATAGAATAAGGGGGTGAGTGCGTGGAATACACTCGTGGGGATGAAATCCGCCTCTTGTGACTCAACAGATATAAAATACTAGTAAAATAATCTTAAGTCACGTTGTCACAACACATAAAATGCATAGCAGATATTAGAAATGACAAGGGACGAATAGGTACAGGATTCCCCCGTCTTATCCTATATAACGGTCTCAATACCGCTGGTGCGTTTCAAGAGGACCACCAAACCTCAACAGAGTAGTAGAAAGGAGCAAGGGACGAATGCATGATCAGAGTGGACCTCAGTCCTTTCCCAGTAATAATATGGCACAACAATTATATGCACAGTATTTAGTATTCCTCAATCATGCATTTAATAGGGAAAACAGTAGACAAATAAAGAGATAGAAATTATCCCCACCTTGTTCGGTGGTTACCACGTGAGTAGCGAGCACCACAAATCTGATAACTTAGAGCTCGAGTAGCAAGTACCAAAAGTCAGATAACCCAACGCTCAATCCAACAAGTAGCCTACATAAGTTATAACATTTCTTAGATCCTTAATAACGTATAAATAAAGTTGTAAAGGGTTCCGGCGGAAAAATGTTCGTTAACAACGTGATGGATCGAACGATCTAAAGATTGAAGTTGAAGAAATGAGAGGGTCAGATCAGTCTACATGGCTGAGATGATAGGGAATGAAATTTGGGTCACGACAAAAAAAGAATGAGCTCGATCGGAGTTAAAACGAGCTCGAACGGAACATTTTAGGTTCAGGGGTATTTTGGTAATTTTGGTCAAAGGGTTGACTTTGACTGGGCCCACGGACCCCGATCAACGATGTCTCGTCAACGGCGACTCGATATGGATGAATGATGGAAAAAACGAGGTTCGGATCGAAAACACGGCGTTGTGTGCGCGTCGGCTCCTGACGGGCGCGCACGTACGCGCGCGGCTCCCGGCGGGCTCGGCAGCTGCGGAGTTTTCTCGACAGCGGGACACGGCGCTCGGTAGGCTGCCAAGTTTTCTAGCAAGCTGCGTGCCCAAGCTCCCGGCGTCAGGCCTGCTCGTTCTGCCACCTTCCCGGCGCCACCGGTCGCGGTGGCGCCACCCTCTGCCGCCACCACCAGGTTCGCCGGAAACCTCGCACTGCCGGCTACCACCTCCGGCCATCTCTCGCCGGATTCGGGCATGAATAGTGCCGGAAAAATGCGCCGCAAAATCCTTCGATACCCATTTTTCAAAAAAATCCATCTCCAATCCAAAACTCCGGCCGGCGACCTTTCCCTGACCCTTGGCCGGTGACCCCCCGTCGCCGGCCACCTATTCCGGCCAACCCAACTCACCAACACAGCCATATACACTCACGCATGAAACACACACACACACGTTTCAGACTTGGCCGGCGGCCACCTACCGCCGGCCACCCTCCCCAGGCCCTCGCCGGTGACCTCCCGTCGCCGGCCCACCATTCATACACGGCGGCGCCACCCGACGCCGCCTATATCAGCGAGCACAACACACACACACACCACCACACCTCAACTCACACACACATGCACGATATATATATATATGCTACTGTCCTTCTCCGGTGCCGCCACCCACGACAACGCCGGCCCTCCAGCTCGTCATCCTTACCTCCAGCGATCTCCGGTCATCATCTCTGGCGAGAAGAGAGAAAAACAGAGGAGAGAGAGAAGGTGGTGCAAAGGTTAAGGTTAGGGTTTAAGGGGCTGTTTTTCGCTGTTTTCCGATGAATGAGAAATCGGAATTAAATTCCGAGACCTATCCTAGATTCGTCTCATAGAGACGAACGTCGTGTGCAAAAATCAACCGAAACCGTCAACATTGAATTTTTCCGGCCACCGCCGGCGGCGCCAACGGTGGCTCATTGGAAAACAGAAAGACGGGAAGAGAGAGAGGAGAGAGAGAGACTTACGTGTTTTCATTACTTTCGGCTCGTTCGGAAAAACGGTGATTTTCGAATCGAAACCACCCCTCTTTATAGATTTTCCGAAAACACTATTCACCGAAAATATCTCCGTTATTATTCATCAGTTGACTTTTCTGAGTTACTATTCACATAAATATCTTCGCTTCATTTCACCGTAAATATCTTCCGATTTTTTCCGAAACTCCGTAATTTGCCCTTTTCGTCGCCGTTCGAGCTACGGGTCTCCAATTGACCCCTAGTTCGTTTCTATTTTCTCGTTTTCTCAATACGCATCTAATGGTATAAAAAAATATCCTATATTCCACATCTAAGAAAATTATCCATCTAAACCTCGCATTTAAAACACGTATCTGAAACGCACGAAATAAATTAAACAGTTAAATCATACGCACATAATTATCAAATCTTAGGTTTAAATATTTAATTAATTAATTATGCTTCATTTTTTGTCCGGGGCGCTACACTAATTTTTTTTACACACTTATTAAATATATATATATATATATATATTGTTTAATCTGATTCGTATACAAAAAATTTCAAATCTTATTGAGAAATATCATATTAATTATTGTGATCTGTTTTACGTAATTATTAATGATATATTTATATTATTTAATCTAATTTGCATAAATTAATTACTCTGATCTGGTTTGCGCACTTATTAGTAATATATATATTTTTTGTTTAATCTGATCCGTATAAAAAAAATTCAAATCTTACTGATAAATATCAGATTATTTATTGTGATCTATTTTACGTACTTATTAATAATATATTTATATTATTTAATCTGATTCGCATAAACAAATTTCAAATCTTACTATCAGATTAATTACTATGAGCTTTTGTAACTGATAAATATCAGATTAATTATTTTGATATGTTTTACGCACTTATTAATGATATATTTATATTGTTTAATCTTATCCGCATTAAATTATTTCAAATCTTACTTATAAATGTCAGATTAATTACTATGAGCTTTTGTATATGGTTTGTTTAAATTTTTTACATATTGATCTATATATTGTAGAAAATAATAAAGTTAGCAACTCGTTTCATGCTGTCAAGTGTGTTGTCAATTCCATTTATCCTCAAAGAATTTAGAAAGAGGTAAGTTATTTTCTAAAACTATTTACAATAATTAGAATGTTTAATGTAACTTTTCTCAATAGTTTAAATGTCGTTATAGTTTGAAAATAGTAACATAATTTACTTATTTAGTTTGGAGAAACTCCCTACGACTACAATAAGTGGTTTTTCTGAAGCATCTGAAAGTTCTATTACAAATGAGTTTCTTGTTGGAAGGGTCATAGTGAAATCTATCAATGACATTAAGAATTTAAGAAAAGAGGTATGTGCACAAAATAGTTGAGTTATTTCTTAAGTTAATAAGTTTAATATTTTTTAAATTAATTATTATGACTTGGAATAAAATCTAAACTTTATTTTTTTCTATACGCAGATAAATTATGGTCAATATTGGGTTTATGCCTCAATTCTTGAGGTCGAAAATTACAACCATTGTTGGTATCTATCACATGCAGGGTGCTTTAAAATGGTTGATTATGTAGATGAGAAGTTGATATGTACCAAGTGTGGTAATGTTAAAACTGAAGAACGAAGATATGTGATTAAAGTTCAATTAAAATAAATTGTAAAATAGAATTTTCAATTTCATTTTTAATTTAAATAACATTATGAACTCAATGAAGGTATAAAGATGACAATGCATTGTTTGTCATTTGGGATAAAGAGGGTATCCAATTGCTTGGCATGAATGCATTTGACTACAAAACTAAAATTGTAGGTTTTTTAAATTTTAATTGTGTAAATTTTTTTTATCCATACATGTTATAATATTATTATAACTAGAACACCCGCTATCGCATGGGTTCTAATAATATTTCATATAATAAATTATATCACCCAATATGTAATGAAAAATAAAATTAAAGAACACATTAAATATATTGTATATAATATATAAAAAAAGGAACGATTTTTTAAAAAGAAGCGGGTTTTTCTTGTTATTTACAAAAATTACATTAAAAGAAATATTCGCTTTCTATTTTTAGTAAGAAAAATTTAACGTGAAAAAAGTTTGGTTACCATATTTAGATTGACTTCTGATATTATATACCTATAGATATAGATTATATCAATCATGGTAAAAATGAATTGCGTCTAAGTATTCAATAAACGTAACTCAAATTACTTCAAAACAAAATATTTCATTAACTCAACAAGAAACTTTGCACTTCTTTAATTTTACGTAAAACTTCTCATTTCCGTAGAGTCTCCAACGCAATCCTGAGATGTTGTTCGTGGTGTGCCTTATCACACGAGTAGACTAGGATGTCGTCGATGAACATTATAATGAAACGAACGAGGTACGGATGGAAAACGTGATTCTTAAACCTCGACATAAGTATTTCGTTCGTACCATCCTACCCTATGAGATACTAATTCCTATGGTTTTAGCGACTACCCTACTATTCTCATGCTTTAATAGATCACATAGCTCGATAGAGACAAAACAAAGGGTTGCCCCTATATCTTAACAAAATGAGAGTAGGGACATGCAGACTGTTAACATACCTGTCATGGTTTTCGATCCCTCGGCAGCCTCTGAGCGAGTGAGGACGAATGCTCTAGCCTGGCCTGCTCCTGGCTTTGGTATCTGTGTTGGAGCTACTGGATTCTTAAACTTCTAGCAGTCGCATGCTATATGTCCAGGTTTTACTGGATTCTTAAAATTCTGGCAGTCGCATGCTATATGTCCAGATTCTCCATACTTATAACAATTTCGAGCTCCATAGAGACAGGATCCCACATGAGACTTTTCACACTTGAAACATGAGTTTCCTAGCCTTGGAGTAGGGAGAAGCAGGGCGTTATTGGCCCGTGGGGACTTGTGCTAGTCAAAATCTTGACTAGGACCGGTCCATTTCCTCTTTCCTGTCATCACTTTCACTCTCATGGGTGGCGCCACGTCCAAGCGGAGACGGAAAGTGATCTCTTGAGCTTTCTCGACAACCGCGGCATAAGACATTGCACTATAGCCAGCCAGGATGGAGCTTATCTCCAAGTAAAGACCCCTTTCAAAGCATCGAGCCTTCTTGGCATCCGTGTCCACCAGATGGGATGCGTATCTGCTTAGCTGGTTAAACTTCCTTTCATACTCACCCACGGTAGCGGTTCCCTGATGCAGATGCAGAAACTTCATCTCCTTTCTGTCGCGGTATGACTGCGGCACAAAGTTTTGCATAACCGCCTCTTTGAAGGCTTCCTAGTTCATAGTATTTTTCTGCTCCGGAGATATGGTCCTCGCGTACGATTCCCACTAGCTTACCTCTTCTATCAGTTGGAAGACGGCACATGAAATCTTCTACTCTTCAGTGCATGTCAAGTGTCCAAAAAGTCGATCCAATGACCTCAACCATTCTTCAGCCTCGATCGGGTCCCCTTTTCCACTGAAATTTGGTGGATTAAAGTGTTAGAAATGTTCAATCACCAGATTCGCATCGCTTTTTGCTGAGGCTGGTGGTGCTGGTTGTGGTGTCTCAAAATATCGGGTCAGACCCCTCAACACAGACACCAAGACCCCTATCGTAGCGTCCACATCGTGCTCAGGTGGGTTTTCCACTGACGGCTGGTTATTCATTAGTGGTTGGTCTCTTTTTGGTTTACCACGTGGCATATTGTTCTAAAGGTGACAAACGAAAATTAACCCTTATAATCTACCCCATGTAACCCAACAATATAAATAACAACAAATAAACAAATAACAGGTAACATGGCACCGATAAACATTATGCTATAAATCATTTAATAACCTCAATATTTTTCTCTGTCATTCATTTATCATCATAACATAATATTGTCATGTAGGATAGCGTATACTCAACTTGCATATACTAACCACAAAGGTACATCATGAAACATATCATAGGCATCCACACATGGTCTTCATAGACCTCAAGCATTAGATACAACTTACGTATCACACCCACGAACTAGGAAAACACACCAACTAGCTCGTCCTGTTGTAAACAAGAGCCAATGGTAGACTCAACTTTCTGTCACACAACATCTACTCCAGCAAATGACCATTTACGCACATGAGCTCACGTTGCTGCAGTCAGCAATCCTGTGGCGGCGGCCACTAGCAGTGTGTCGATTGTAGTGACATCAAGAGGTTTTTAAAAGATCTTTTCTCGGTAAAACACGTTTGAAAACAAAAACAAGTTTGAGCAGGGCCCTACAAAGGGTATAACTTTGCTTTGATACCATTCTGCCACGCCCCGTTTTCGTACTTAAAAATATCAGAGTTTTCTTTTGGGCGTGCAGGAAGAAAGGGGAAAGAGACGTACATGATATAACTGAAAACTTCGGAAATAGTTAAGAATACATTTTTACATGTTAAAAACCTTCGGCACAAAGACGAAAGAAAACATAACAGCGGAAATACATCATTCAGGATCCATAACAAAAAATAAGTACAGTTTAACTTTTACAAACGATGTTTAAAGGGCAAAACCAGAAAGACAAAAAGGGAAAAATGACGCAGTTGATATGGCACCCCTCTCGCTACGCTTCTCATATTTCATTATTCCCTGTAGCGTGAATACACGTGGGTGTGAGTGCGTTGAATACACTCGTGAGAGTAATTTCATATATCAAAGTTCATTAAGTAATTAAGTCGTTCTAACATTTACAAATACAACAGTTAGACACAGTACATAGAATGCATAACACATAACTTAAGAGCACACAACTCTAAATAACACATAGCTCTAAATAGATGCGGGAGCAGCCCGTCTTATCCTGTAAATGGTTTTTAATACCGTTGGTGTTTTTCATGGGCCACCAGTCCATTGGTGCTTTTTATGGGCCACAAGTCCATTCATAACATGATTGTGGACTTCCGTCCTCATTTAACATATTCATAACGTATGCATGAACAAATAAAAACACAGCACATAACCGAAGGCACATAAGGTTTAACAAATTTATAGCGATCAATAGCATTCTAATAACATCAAGTTTACATGCATGTGTTCGTTCATTATCACTATACATTAAATATAGAAACGTGAAGTTATTAAGGATTAGAAGTTGCCCCCACCTTGTTCGGTGGTTATCCCTCATGATACTTTGAATGCTAAGCTTTAAGATCTTTCCTAAACTCGAAAGCCTACACACATAAACGACTGTTTCTTAGATTCTCGTCACGATGAAAACGTATACTTAAATATAATTCTCTTGAAGAAGAAGCGTCGAATGGAAGAATACAAAGAGAAAGCTTGAAACTTGATCATAGGATATAAATGGATCGATTAGAGTTTTAACAGAGGAAGAACGGGTTAAAGGGGAGGAAAAATGAGCCCAATCGGAGCGTTTAAAGGTATAGGGGTATTTTCATAATTTTTCAGAAAAAGGTTGACTTTGACCAAGACCCTCGACTCCTGGCCGACGACTCCATGCCATCGGTGATACGACGCACACACACACCCGTCGGCACGCACACGGCGTACACGGCTCACACAACTGCCCCCGTCGCTCACGCATGCACACTCGGCCCCCGATGCTCGCTCGCGCGCGCGCACCCACTCCCGACGCTCGATAGCACACATGCGTACATCCCCAAACACTCGACAGCGTGCGTACATCCCTCGACGCGCGCACCGCGCGTGCGCTCACACCCAGCAGACCCGTCATCCACACAGCTGCAACAAACAAGCAAACCCAGCCTCAGCCGGCGACCACCCGTCACCGACCACCATCCTGACCTCTTACTAGCCGGCGCGACACCACGCGCCGGCCACTAGCGAGCATGACGGCACTGCACAGCGCCGCCCATAACACAGCCAACACACACACATGCACACTCACACACATACACACACCTGCACAGCTTCGGCGGCGCCACCCCTCCAACACCACACACACACCTAGGACGTTGTCTCACGACAACTCCAACGAGGAAGAGAGAGAGAGAGAGACCAGACGGGGAGAGAGAAAGAGAGAGAGGAGTGAGAAACTAGGGTTTTTAGAGGTTAGATCGGCCATTTTCCAGAGAAGGAGAAGTCAGAATAAAAAATCGAGCCCAGATTTGGAACGGGCTCGTCGAAAATTATAATCTATGAAGAAATTGACTAAAACCGAGAAAAGAAGATTCCAGCGCCGGCTGTGGCACGGCAGCCAACGGCCGGAAAAATCAGCAGAGAGAAGAGAGAGAAGAACGAGAAGAAAAATATCTTACGTTTTTTACTTTTCATTCGAATTATTACTTTTTACGATTCGTTTCGTATTATATATACACATTTTCAAAATATCTTAACTTTTACAAAATATCTTGATTTTTACTATTTGATCGAAAATATCTCTTTTTCAATTCTTCGTATTCTTCATGTTTTGAGCTACGGGTCTCCGATTGGCCCTATTTTCATTTCTATTTTCTCGATTTTTCGACTACGATACTTTTAAATAAATTATAACTTGTGCCTTTCAATTAAATTATACATCCGATAAATTAATTATGTAAAATTTCAATTTTCTGAAACGCACGTAATTAAAATCACATAATTAAGGGTTTAATTATTTAATTAGCCGATTATGCGTCGTTTTTTTCCTAGGTGCTACAGTTACTGCAATTAGAAATCTGATAGAACACACCCTGCAATTCCCATAATCACGCTTCAATAAAAAAAGAAAATAGAGAAAAAAATCAATGTGATTAAGAGATTTGTCAACAATCACGCTCCAACAACAAAAATAGAGAAAAAAAATAAAGAATCTGTGTGATCGAGAGAGAAATTAACATCGAAATGGCTGATTGCAACTACAACTTGAAATCTGATAATACTCACTAACAAACTCCAACAAAAAAAAATTGAGAAGAAAATAGATATAAAAAAATAAAGAACTAATATGATCGAGAAAGAAATTCGAGAGAGAGATCGTCATTGAAACACATGTGACTGCAACTGGAAATCTGATAGTATAGACAAAAGAAAAATTCTTCAAGATTAAAAAATAATAAATAATGAGTGTGATCAAGAGAGAGATTGTCGTCGTAACCGACGTGACTTTTCTAAATCTTTTAGAGAAGTTAGAAATTTGTGGAAGAAAATTAGTTGGAATTGATAACTGAAAATTAGAGAGGTTGAGAGAGAGAGAGTTCCGTATAATGAAAACTGAATTTAAGTGGGAACAATTTTTTCTATAAAATACATTTAAAAAAGTATTTTCTTTTTAGATCTGAAAATTAAGGAGACTTAGAGAGAGAGTTCCATATAATGAAAACTGAATTTAAGTGGGGACAGTTTTTTCTATAAAATACATTTAAAAAAATATTTTCATTTTAGATTTTTTTAAGCATCGGTTATCAAGTGATTTATGTTATTATATATAGATTAAAATTAAAAGTATATCATTTTTTATTATAGGAGGCAAATCCTGAGTATCTTCCAGAAGAATTAGAAAACTTGAACGATCGCGATGTTCTTTTCAAGATTAAGTTGATCGGTGATCAATATCGAAAGTATGATGACTCATTCTCAGTGGTGAAATTAACTGAGGATCCTGATTTAGAAGTTAGATTTGATGCTACAAATTGTGAGATTCAAGTAAGTTAATAAATTTCTAATACTCTGAATTAACATCTGCATTTTTATTACTTAATTTTTAATGTATTACAAAAAAATTTGTAGGGGTCAAGACTTAATTCTTTCAATGACAAGGTATTATATTAACATTTTTTATAACATATGATATTTATAGTTATTATGTAACTCTTATATGACAAGTCAATTTTGTTTTTCTTTTTGGGATATTCATTCTGATGATGAGGTGAGCACACCAAGTAAGTTGAGTGTGAATCAAAGCTCAAACGTTGATCCTAATCTTGAAGTTGGAGATAAAAAGAATGTTAAAAGGAAGCTAGATATTGAATTCTCTCCATCATCCCACAAGAAGGAGAAAATCGTTGTCAAAATTGAAAAAGACATCTAAATATTTACGTTGCCTATGTTCAGAGAATATTTAATATTTAGTTTCATTGTTGCATGTTTCTTCAAATATTACGTGGTGGATGATTTGCACATTTGTTTAATGTTTTTCTTAGTTGTTGGATGATTGCAAATAGTAATGCTATCAGAATTAGGTTTCATATACATTACGCGTATTTACGTATTTGTTCTTTGTTGGATGTTTACGTATTTTTTCTTTGTAAATACGAGTTTTTTATATCATGTATAAATTGTAATGCTCTCAAAATTAGGTTTCATATAGATTAAATATTTTTTTTCCTTTTATATCTGTTTATAACATACATCATATATATTTATCTCACAATATTTAACAATAGCAGATATATATCACGGTTATCAGATATATCACGATTGAAAATATATTAAATTCATTAGAGTTTGATTGAAAAGAATCTCTTCCAATTCTTTATAAATACGCATAACCTCAAATCCTTTTGCATCTACATTGCATCTGCGTTATTCAATCTTCGTAAAAAAAATTGGCCATTCATTCTTCACACGGTTGTCATGCCAACAAAAAGTATATTTCTTCTCTTTTAGTGTACTGTTATCTTTCTTCTCTATTTCTCTATTAGTGTTCGTGTTCAGACAGCATAATATTGCTTGCAACTTTTTAATTTTTTTTCTTGATTTTATATTGTCTGTTTTATTATCATGAATAGAATCTTTATGTTGTATTAAACTCATTCAAACACTTTGTGAATATGACAGCTCATCAGCCATTGACTTTAGTAATGTCTAATCTTTTTTCCTAATTTTATCCCAATGAATTAGATAGATGATGGTATCAAAATAAATAACAGAATCTTTATGGGTACGTTGGTTAATGAGAGAATTCATTATAACTACCCCACCCCAATCCCAATGTTAATATTTCATAATTGTGTTATAGCATGAAAAGTGGGAATAAAAAATCAGCTTCGAAAATTGACGGATTTTAGTCCATTCTCCAATGGGTAAGCGCATGCGGGAAGTAGAGTGGGGTCAGCCAATAAGACTGCAAACACTCTGTGAAAGCTCAAATTTTATTTATTTATTTATTTTTCATTTATTTAATTTATGTTCACATTTGATTTTACGTTGTTTTAAGTTTTCTAATTACTTATTTTTCTGTTTCATATTTCAAGTGCAAGTCATGCGAGCTATTCGAAGTGTTAAAGGTATCGACTATACCTTTTATTCGTTTTGGGTAAAATTTATATTATAGGACTGCGAAATCAGTATAGGAGGTTAAATGATTTTGCATCAATGCGACAACTAGATCTTCAAGGATGCAGTAATTATCAAAATAAGTTAATTTTTGATGAATTACAATATGATAGAGCTGCACTTCTAGATGAACATGAAGAAATGGTTCAGAATCTCAATGTTGATCAGTTAAATGTCTACACCACAATAATGAATGCGGTTGAGTGTGATCGAGGAGAGGTATTCTCCATATACGGTTATAGGGGAACTGGAAAAACCTACATTTGGAAGACATTGTCTGCAGCTCTCAAATCGAAAGGAGAAATTATTTTGAATGTTGCTTCAAGTGGTATTGCGTCATTGCTTTTGCCTGGAGGAAGAACTAAACATTCCAAATTCAAAATTCCAATAAATCTTCACGAGGACTCTACATATAATGAGCAATGAAGTGATCTTGCTGAGTTAATGGTCAAATGCAAACTGATAATTTGGGATGAAGCACCAATGATGCACAAATATTGTTTTGAGACTTTGGATATAACTCTTAGGGATATAATGACACCTTCAAGATCTGATAGCTCAAATATTTCTTTCGGATATAAAATATTTGTTATCAGAGGAGATTTCAGATAGATTATACCGGTTGTACCAAAAGGCAGCAGACATGATATAGTTAACGCAATAATAAATTCTTCTCATCTGTGGTCACAATGCAAGGTGTTGAGGCTAACAAAAAATAAGAGAATATAGAATCTCAGTTCGGATGTAGAGTCAGATGAGTTGAGGAAGTTTTTAGAGTGGATAGCCAGCATCGGAGACGGAATAGCCGGAGGTCCTAATGATGGTGTCGTTGATATGTAGATTTTAGATGATATTTTGCTAAAGAGTTCCGGAGATCATATCGATACGATAGTTCAAAGTACTTATCCGGATTTTGGAAAGATTGTGGATGATACGTTTTATCTGTAGGGTCGGGCAACTCTAGTACCCACTCTTGATGTTGTGGACTTAATAAATGAATACATGACAAAAATTGAACACCCATCAGGGGAAGTTGTATTTGAGTTCAGATAGTCCTTCAAAGTCGGATATGAGTGTAGATCTATTGCAAGACATCCATACACCAGAATTTCTCAACACAATATGATGTTCAGGTGTTCCCAACCATCAACTTAACCTGAAGGTAGGAACCCCAGTTATGTTGTTGAGAAATATTGATCATTCACTCGGATTGTAATAATGGTACAAGGATGGTTATCACAAAACTTGGAGATCATGTCTTGTAGACAAAGATCATGTCCAGAGAAAAAGCAGGAAAAATAGTTTTAATACCAAGGATGATGCTTACTCCCTCTGATTCGAGATTGTCGTTCAAGTTTTAAAGAAGACAGTTCCCAATCATAGTATCATATGCAATGATCATCAACAAGAGTCAGGGTCAGTCTCTAAATCATGTTGGTCTGTACCTTAAAAAATCGGTGTTCAGTCATGGACAGTTGTATGTCGTAATCTCCAAAGTCACTAACTTTAATGGACTCAAGATTTTGATATGTGATAAAGAGAGTGGACAAAGCAATAAAACGTCAAATGTAGTTTATAAAGAAATATTTCAAAAATTGTAAACGACAATGTCAACATTACACTCAATTTATCGTATTATGTACCTGATCAATTACATTGGTTTGATAATCCGTTTATTTTGTTTCATTTTTCATAATTTGAATTCGACTACTGACTATAAATATAAATTAAAATAATATAAATATAATAATAATAATAATAAAATAAATAATTCTTATATTTAATCTCGTGCATCGCATGGATGCACTTCTAGTAATAATATAAAACTGATACACGACAGTAATAATATAAAATTATATTAGAGATATATTGGTAACCATAATATAAAACTGATACATGACAGTAATAATATAAAATTATATTAGAGATATATTGGTAACCATAATATAAAACTGATACACGACAGTAATAATATAAAATTATATTAGAGATATATTGGTAACCATCGAGACACGTCCCCAAACAATAATAATAAAAAACTGATACACGACAATAATAATATAAAATTATATCAGAGATATTTATGATTTAGAGATAATAATAATATAAAATTATATCAGAGATATTTATGATTTAAAGATATTTATGAATGTTATCAAAAATTATCTTCCACAACAACGACAATAATAACATAAAATTATATAAACCTAAATCAAAGATATTTATTATTGTTATCCATAATTTTCTCTCATGGTAACCATCGATACACGTCCCACAACAAAGACCATGATCGAGAATGATTTACGTCCTACAAGAAGGACCATAATAATATAAAACTATATTAGAAATATGTATGATCTATATAAACCTATATGAGAGATATATATGATTTTATCCATATTCAAGTAGTTTCTAGTATAACAAAGCATATCATATTTATCAATATTCAACTCAAATTGTAGTTTTGAAATATGATCCCAATATGTTAATATTGATATATTTTTATGGATGAGTAGTATTAACTTTTAAAAATCTTTTTTTAGATTTGAAAAAATTATTATTAATATAAAAAATTAAAATTATCTAGTATAATTTTATTTATATATGTTTATAATTAACATATAATTAAAATTTTGTAGAAAATATATATGTATTTTAAATTCACGAGAATATTGAATCACAATATAAGAAAATTTTGAAAAGATAATGATTAAAATTCAAAATTACAGATATTTATGTAACGCCACGAAATCTTTTCGTCAAAATATCAGAGTTTTTCGTTTTTGGGCGTTAAGAAAGAAAGGGGAAGAAGGCGAGCTTGATATAAAATAGAAAGAAAATGAGAGGATAAGAAGCAGAACACTTGGAACATCGGATACAACCGATAAAAGGAGTTTAAAACATACGCAGCGGAAATACACCATCAGGATCTCATACAAGAAGGAGAAATCCAATTTTCTTATACAAACGGATAACAACATTAAGAGATAAAATCGGACAAAGGACACAGCTAATAGGGCACCTCTCTCTCTCTCTACGCGTCAGGATTCCCTTCTTTGCCTGTAGTGTGAGTACAGAATAGGGGTGAGTGCGTTGAATACACTCGTGGGGATACTTTCCAACTTTTTCAGTTATTAGGTGAGCACAACAAATCCAACATATAGTAGTTCGTCAAGTAGTCACAGCATATAAAATGCATAACACACAATGTAAAAACACACGGCTCTAAGAGCACTCGACTATACCCATTGCATTCCTAACGTATGGTGTTTTTTACGGGCCACCAGTCCATCCCTATCATGACGTATGGTGCTTTTTACAGGCCATCAGTCCATCCATATCATGACTTAGGACATCCGTTCTCGTTCATCGTATCATAGACTATGCATGAATACAGTAATCACAGCATATAATCACAGCACATAGAGTTCAATTATCAAATATGGAAAACAGTAACATATTGAGTTTAGAAGTTACCCCCACCTCGTATAGTGGTTACCACGTGAACGAGTATCGGCGGATCAGATTTCACAAGCGAGTACTAGAGGATCCGATATCACAAGGCTCAACTCAACAAGTAGCCTACATAAGTTATGTCATCCTTTAGATCCTTAATAAATTATATATATAGCTGTAAAAGGTTCCGTTGGAAATCGGTCATTAAATACGCGACGGATCGATCGATCTAAAGATTGGGATTTTGGAAACAAGACTGAAAGTCAAGTCTAAAGGTCTGAGATGATAGGAATTGGAATAAGGATCGCAACGCAAAAAGAATGAGCTCAATCGAAGTTAAAACGAGCTCAAACGGAGTATTTTAGGTTTAGGGGTAAAATGGTAATTTTGGTCAAAGGGTTGACTTTGATCGGGCCCACGGTCCCGGGTCAACAATGTCTCGTCATCGACGACTCGATACGGATGAACGACGGAAAGAAAACGAGGTTTGGATCGAAAACACGGCGTCGGGTGCGCGTCGGCACCCGACGGGTGCGCGCCGGCTACCCGACACCCCACGACTGTCGAGTTTTCTCAGCAGCTGCGCGCAGCTCAACCCGGCTGGTCGAGTTTTCTCGGCCAGCCTCTGCCCAGGTTACCCGACGGTGGCCTGCTCGAGCAGGCCACTTCCCGGCATCGTCCAGCGCGGCGGCGCCGCCTCCAGTCACCACTACCTATCTCGCCGGATACCTCGCACCGCCGGCTACCACCTCCGATCGTCCATCGCCGGATTCCAGCATGAATAGTGCCCGAAAATTATGCCGCAAAACCTTCGATACGCTGTTTTTCCCAGATTTTCAACCCCAACCAAAACTCCGGCCGGCGACCCCCGTCGCCGGCGACCACTCCCAGTACCTCCATCAGCGACTCCCCGTCGCCGGCAACCCATTCCGGCCAAGCCCAACCTCCAACACACCTATATACATGCATGCTTCAACACACACACACGCGATTTATACACACACACTGTTATCTCTCTGGCCGGCGGCCACCAGCCGCCGGCTACCTCCTCCTCCACCTCACCGGTGACCTCCCGTCGCCGATCGTTCATTTCTCCACGGCGGCGCCCCCCGGCACCGCCTCCAACAGCGAGCCACACAACACACACCAACACACCATACATCACACACACATGCATGCATACATATATATTCACCCACTGTCCATCTCCGGCGCCGCCACCCACGGCGGCGCCGACACTCCAGCGTGTGGCCACGACCTCCAGCGACCTCCGGCAGCTTCTCCGGCGCGGTGGAGAGAGAAAGAACAGAGGAGAGAGAAAGGGTGGTGCAAGGGTTGGGGTTAGGGTTTCAAGGCTGTTTTTCACCGTTTTCCGGCGAACGAGAAATCGGATTTGAAATCCGAGACCTATCCTAGATTTGACTCGTCGAGACGAACGTCGTGTGCGAAAGTCATCCGATTCCGACAACGTTGAAATTTTCCGGCGATAGGCCGGCGGCGGCGGCGCCGGCGGTGGTGCCGCCGACCAGAAATCTAAAAACGAGAGAGAAAAGGGAGGAGAGAGAGACTTACTCGTTTTCGGCGCGTTCGACTCGTTCGGAAAAACGGTGAAAAAATGAAATGGGGAAGGCCCTATTTATAGATATCCGAAAATTACTATTCATCCAAAATATCTCCGTTACTATTCACCAGTTGACTTTTCTAAATTACTATTCACGTAAATATCTTGGTAAATATCTTCTGATATTTCCGAAATCTCGTGTTTTGTTCTCTTCATTGCCGTTTAAGCTACAGATCCCCGATTAACCACTAGTTCGTTTCTATCCTCTCGTTTTTCTATTACGCATCTAATGATACAAAAATATTCATTGCCGCCGCCGGCCGGTCGCCGGAAATTTTCAACGTTGTCGGAATCGGACGATTTTCGCACACGACGTTCGTCTCGACGAGACGAATCTAGGATAGGTCTCGGATTTCAAATCCGATTTCTCGTTCACCGGAAAACGGTGAAAAACAGCCTTGAAACCCTAACCCCAACCCTTGCACCACCCTTTCTCTCTCCTCTGTTCTTTCTCTCTCCACCGCGCCGGAGAAGCTGCTGGAGGTCGCCGGAGGTCGTGGCCACACGCTGGAGTGCCGGCGTCGCCGTGGGTGGCGGCGCCGGAGATGGATAGTGGGTGAATATATATCTATGCATGCATGTGTGTGTGATGTATGGTGTGTTGGTGTGTGTTGTGTGGCTCGCTGTTGGAGGCGGTGCCGGGGGGCGCCGCCGTGGAGAAATGAACGAACGGCGACGGGAGGTCGCCGGTGAGGTGGAGGAGGAGGTAGCCGGCGGCTGGTGGCCGCCGGCCAGAGAGATAACAGTGTGTGTGTATAAATCGCGTGTGTGTGTAAATCGCGTGTGTGTGTGTGTTGAAGCATGCATGTATATAGGTGTGTTGGAGGTTGGGCTTGGCCGAAATGGGTTGCCGGCGACGGGGAGTCGCTGATAGAGGTACTGGGAGTGGTCGCCGGCGACGGGAGGTCGCCGGCCGGAGTTTTGGTTGGGGTTGAAAATCTGGGAAAAACAGCGTATCGAAGGGTTTTGCGGCGTAATTTCCGGGCACTATTCATGCCGAAATCCGGCGATGGACGATCGAAGGTGGTAGCCGGCGGTGCGAGGTATCCGGTGAGATAGGTGGTGGTGGCTGGAGGCGGCACCGCCGCGCTGGACGACGCCGGGAAGTGGCCTGCTCGAGCAGGCCACCGTCGGGTAACCTGGGCAGAGGCTGGCCGAGAAAACTCGACCAGCCGGGTTGAACAGCATGCAGCTGCTGTAACGCCCCGAAATCTTTTCGTCAAAATATCAGAGTTTTTCATTTTTGGGCGTTAAGAAAGAAAGGGGAAAAAGGCGTACATGATATATAAAAGAAAGAAAAAGAGGGGACAAGAAAAGATACTCTTAGAACATCGGTTTCAACCGATAAAAGGAAGTTTGAAACCTTACGCAGCGGAAAAAACATCAGGATCTTTTACAAAGATGAGGAATACAGATAACATTTTACAAAACGTGGAACATCATTTTACAACGAACAACATATCTTTAAAAAGATAAAACCGGAAGATGGACACAGCTGATAGGGCACCCCTCTCTCTACGCGTCAAGGTTCTCTTCTTCTCCTGTAGTGTGAGTACAGAATAAGGGGTGAGTGCGTTGAATACACTCGTGGGGATACTTTCCAAGTTCAAACATTCAATCATATAAAAGTTCGGTAAATAAATACATCACATAATGACACGTAGCTTAGAAATAGACCGAAGTCCCTTCGTAACACAGTTATGGACCAAAGTCCCTTCGTAGCATCACCATCGTAAAATAAACACAGAATATATCACAGCACGTAGAGTTCAACAATTTATCGGTCACACAGACAATTATCGGTCACAAAGACGATTATCGGTCACGCAGACAAATATCGGTCACACAGACGATTATCGGTCACACAGACAATTATCGGTCACAAAGACGATTATCGGTCACGCAGACGATTATCGGTCACACAGACAATTATCGGTCACAAAGACGATTATCGGTCACACAGACGATTATCGGTCACACAGACAATTATTGGTCACAAAAACGATTCATAACATACAATATCATAACAAAATCATCAATTATGGAAAACAATAAACATGTTGAGTTTAGAAGTTACCCCCACACACGACATATAATCACAACATTTAGTATTTCTCAATCATGCTTGGAATAGGGAAAACTGTAACCAAATAAAGGTTTAGAATGTACCCCCACACACGACATATAATCACAACATTTAGTATTTCTCAATCATGCTTGGAATAGGGAAAACTGTAACCAAATAAAGGTTTAGAATGTACCCCCACACACGACATATAATCACAACATTTAGTATTTCTCAATCATGCTTGGAATAGGGAAAACTGTAACCAAATAAAGGTTTAGAATGTACCCCCACCTCGTTCGGTGGTTACCACGTGAACAACGAGTATCGGCGGATCAAATTTCCCAAGCGAGTACCAAAGGATCCAATATCACAAGGCTCAACTCAATAAGTAGCCTACACAAGTTATGACGTTCCTTAGATCCCAAATAAAGTATAATTAAAGCTATAAACGTTCCCAGCGAAAGTACGATCGTTAACTATGCGGCGGATCGAGAGATCTTAAAGATTGGAGTCCAAGAAATGAGAGGGTCAGATCTGCCCAATTGGCTGAGAAGATAGGAATTGAAATAAGGATCGCAACGCAAAAAGAATGAGCTCAATCGGAGTTCAAACGAGCTCGAACGGAGCATTTTAAGTTTAGGGGTAAAACGGTAATTTTGGTCAAAGGGTTGACTTTGACCGGGCCCACGACCCTCGGTCAATGACGTCTCGTCGGCGATGACTCGAAACGGATGAACAACGGAAAGAAAACGAGGTTCGGATCGAAAACACGGCGTCGGGTGCGCGTCGGCACCCGACGGGTGCGCATGGGCGCGCACGGTGCGCGCGGCTTCCCGACACCCGACGGCTGCCGAGTTTTCTCGGCAGCTGCTGCACCCGGCGCACACCTGGTCGAGTTTTCTCGGCCAGGACCTTCCCAGCTTTCCCGACGGTGGCCTGCTCGAGCAGGCCACTCACCGGCGTCGCCCGGCGCGGCGGCGCCGCCTCCAGCCGCCACCACCTACCTCGCCGGATACCTCGCACCGCCGGCTACCACCTCCGGCCGTCCATCGCCGGATTCCGGCATGAATAGTTCCCGGAAACTTCGCCGCAAAACCCTTCGAAGTCACATTTTCCAAAATTCCAACTTCAACCATCTCCCAGTACCTCCGCCGCCGACTCCCCGTCGCCGGCAACCCATTCCAGCCAAGCCCAACCACCAACCTAGCCTATACATACATGCATGCTTTAACACACACACACACATAACCATAGCTTGGCCGGCGGCCACCCGCCGCCGGCCACCACCACCAGCTCACTCTCTAAACTCCGACCGGCGACCCCAGTCGCCGGCAATCACCTCTCCAGCCCCCTACCCCAACAGCTTCACTCACACACACACACACGTACAAAACAAACACACACACACATGCTCATCCTTGGCCGGCGGCCACCTGCCGCCGGCCACCACTCCGCCACCGTCGCCGGCGCATCACAGGCGCCGGCCTCCAAGTTCCACACGGCGGCGCCACCCGGCGCCGCCCCAACAGCATGCAAACACACTCACACACTAACACACCTACAAAAACACACACAAGCCCGATCCACATACATACACCACTGTTCCGGCCATGCGCCGCCACTCACGGCGGCGCCTCCACTCCGGTAGCTCCCCACCACTCTCCGGTGGCCTCGCTGGCCACTGTTCCGGCAAGAAAACGAGGAGAGAGAAAGAACTCAGAGAAGAGAGAAAGGGTGACGGGGTTAGGGTTTAGGGGCTGTTTTTCGCCGTTTTCCGGCGAACGAAAACTCGGATTTGAAATCCGAGATCTATCCTAGATTCGTCTCGTCGAGACGAACGTCGTGTGCGAAAATCGTCCGATTCCGACAACGTTGAATTTTCCGGCCACCGGCCAGCGGCGGCGCTGCCACGCCGGCGGCGGCGCCGGCGGTGGCCCGCCGGAGACAGAATATCGGAAATTAAAAGACGAGAAAGAAGGACTTACGTGTTTTCGTCGGGTTCGGCTCGATCGAAGAAACGGTGATTTTCGAGTCGAAACCACCTCTATTTATAGATTTTTCCGAAGTTACTATTCACCGAAAATATCCGGATCACTATTCATCAGTTGATTTTTCAATGTTACTATTCACGTAAATATCTTCGTTTCCATTCTCCGTAAATATCTTCCGATTTTCCGAAACTTCCGGTTTTGCCCCTTCCGTCGTCATTCGAGCTACGGGTCTCCGATTGACCCCTAGTTCGTTTCTATCTTCTCGTCTTTCCAAGACGCATCTTATGGTATGAAAATATTCTATATACCATGTCCATGAAAATTATCCGTCCAAGTCACGCGTTAAACACGTATCTGAAACGCACATAATAAATTAAACAGTTCAAAAATACGCACATAGTTATTAAGTCATGCGTTAAAATATTTAATTAATAAATTATGCTCATTTTGATCCGGGGCGCTACAGCTGCCGAGAAAACTCGGCAGCCGTCGGGTGTCGGGTAGCCGGCGCGCACCGTGTGCGCCCGTGCGCACCCGTCGGGTGCCGACGCGCACCCGACGCCGTGTTTTCGATCCGAACCTCGTTTTCTTTCCGTCATTCATCCGTATCGAGTCGTCGATGACGAGACATTGTTGACCCGGGACCGTGGGCCCGATCAAAGTCAACCCTTTGACCAAAATTACCATTTTACCCCTAACCTTAAAATGCTCCGTTTGAGCTCGTTTGAACTCCAATTGAGCTCATTCTTTTTGCGTTGCGATCCTTATTTCATTCTCTATCATCTCAGCCATATGTATTGGATATCCACTCTCGTTTCTTCAACTCCGATCTTTAGAGCTCTCGATCCGTCGCGTAGTTAACGATCGTTCTTCCGCCGGAGTCTTTTATAAGCTTTTATTATACGATAATAAGAATCTAAGATCAAAGTAACTTGTGTAGGCGATTTGTTGGATTGAGCTTGCGTACTTGTTGGATTGAGCTTGCGTACTTGTTGGATTGTGCTTGCGTGCTTGGTTGGATTTGAGTTTACGATATCGGACCTCGCTACTCACGTGGTAATCAACAAACGAGGTGGGGGTACATTCTAAACTCAAGATGTTACTGTTTTCCATATTTGATAATTGAACTCTATGTGTTGTGATTATATGCTGTGATTACTGTATTCATGCATAGTCTATGATACGATGAACGAGAACGGATGTCCTAAGTCATGATAGGGATGGACTGGTGGCTCGTAAAAAGCACCATACGTCATGATAGGGATGGACTGGTGGCCCGTAAAAAGCACCATACGTTAGGAATGCAATGGGTATAGTCGAGTGCTCTTAGAGCCGTGTGTTTTTACATTGTGTGCTATGCATTTTATATGCTGTGACTACTTGACGAACTACTATATGTTGGATTTGTTGTGCTCACCTAATAACTGAAAAAGTTGGAAAGTATCCCCACGAGTGTATTCAACGCACTCACCCCTATTCTGTACTCACACTACAGGAGAAGAAGAGAACCTTGACGCGTAAAGAGAGGGGTGCCCTATCAGCTGTGTCCTTTGTCCGGATTTGTCTTTTAAATCTATGTTGATTCGTTTGTAAAACGATGTTCCACGTTTGTAATGGAAAACTGTATTTCTCATCTTTGTAAAGATCCTGATGTTTTTCCGCTGCGCAAGGTTTCAAAACCCTATTTTATCGGTTGTATCCGATGTTTAAAGAGTATCTCTCCTTGTCCTTTCCTTATTCTTTCTTTTAAATATCATGTACGCCTCTTTCCCCTTTCTCTCTTAACGCCCAAAAACGAAAAAAACTCTGATATTTTAACGAAAAGATTTCGGGGCGTTACACGTTATTAATATTTAACACTTTAATGTAACACTTTTTTAAAATTTTACAAAATGTGTTACATTAGAAATGTAATACATTTAAAGTGTTATATAAAAAATTATATTTAACATTTTTAAAGTATTACTATAAAGTGTTACAATCTATGTCCTACTGTAACACTTTTTTGAACATGTTACTAAAGTTAGTTAAAAGTGTTACATAAAACTTTATGTAATAGAATAAAGTGTAATACTCATAAAAGTGTTACATAACGACTATTGTAACACTTTTTAGACATTAAGCAACAATTTTCAAATGTTACATAAATCATTTATATTGTAGTGAAATTGTCAATATAATGTAGATAATTATATTTTTATAAATTTGAATTATTAATATTTTATTTGATAATGATGTTTTAAATTTAATATTTATCTGACATTTTCTTAATTTTTCATTTATTAAATATCTATAGTATATCAATATATTTTAAATATTAATTAAACATAAGTAAATGATATTCATATTGACGACAAATATACATTTATAAATTGTAAATTACAAGTCAGTAAATTTTTGTGTGCGTATATATATATATATATATAATCACTGATATATATATATATATATAATAAAAACGCTTTTCTAAAAAAGTACCACTACATTGAGTTTCATTACACACTTATTTTTAATGACATCTTATAGAAACTTCATTAGATTTGCTTCAATAAAAATTCGACTCTACACTCATGAATTTTATTGTAAGCATGTCAAAATTTTCAAAAAATATCACTACACACTTTTTTTTTAATGACATTTTAACAAAATGTCATTAGACTTCTGTCATCAAAAATCTTACTATCTTAATATATACTGTATCATAATTTTTAGTAAATTAAATACTCTTTAAAATAAGTGTCACTAAATACTTATTTTTAATGACATTTAAAAAACTGTTATAAGATTTGTGTCACTAAAAGTTTGACTCTTTTGATATACCGACGATTATTTGATAAGCACCACAATTTTTTATAAATTAAATACACTTTTTAAAAAGTGTCACTAAACACTTATTTGTAATGATGTTTTAAAGAAGGGATAGCAACCCAATTTACCACAAAAAATATTAAGTATGACCAAAAATACCATCCAAAATAAAATTGGCATTTTTTACTATAAAATATAAAAGTGGGATACTTTATACCATCAAATATAAAACTAGGGCAAAAAATACCACATTTTTTGATTGACTTTGATGACCACAATTATTACCCAATAACAAGCTTGGTTAAAGGGAATCTTGGTCAAAAAAGTGTTTTCTCTCACCTCCACCCCAAACCAAACCCTTCTCTTCCTCCTTCGAATTACACACGGTTTTTTTCCTCCATTTTCACATTCAACCTCAACAAAAAATTGACCAGCCTATTTCACATTTATATCTTCAATTTTGTTGCTGAAAATTGATGTTTAACTCGAAGATGTCAAACGAAGAAGGAGAGGTTAGTGAATTACCCCCCCTTTTTTCAGAATTTTTTTGAAATTAAGCTTCGAATTTGCATTGCTTTCTTGAGAATTTGTTGATTTTGGTTGAATTTGTTGGAGAACTGTCTTAATACTTCGATTTTGTTGAGGATTAGTTGAAAAAACGGAGGGTTAAACGTGGAATTTGAATTCGGTTGAACCCTAAATTATTTAAGGATTAGGTTTAATTAGGTTTAATTTGTTTTAATATATGCTTGAATTCATGTTTGGAATGGTGAATTAGGGTTTAATTTTGCATTTGATAGGGTTAATTTGTTCAGAATTAGTGTTTGAATTCATGTTTGAACGGGTTAAATGTTTTTTCAATATATTTAAAAATCATGTTTAACCCTATAAAATCCGAATTTTAGGGTGTTAAACGTGATTTTTCAATTTATTGAATATTCTGAAAAAACACGTTTACACCATAAAATTCGGATTTTATAGTGTTAAACGTGATTTTTAAATATATTCACGTTTAACCCTATAATTATAAGGTTAAACGTGAATAAATTGAAAAATCACGTGCAACGCCAAGCGCCGAGAAAACTCGGCAGCTGCCGAGGAGCACCCGCCGAACTCGGCAGCTGCTGAGAAGCTGTCGAGGCCGCCGAGATTTTCACCCGACGCCGGGTGCGCGTTTGCACGCGTGCACCCCGTCGTGTTTTCGATCGGAATCCCTTTTTTTTTCATCGGACGTCATCATCAAGAGCTGCCGACGAGAAGTCTATGACCGAGGGTCGTGTTCCCGGTCAAAGTCAACAATTTGACCAAAATTACCAAAATACCCCTAAAATTAAAATGGCCCGTTTGAGCTCGTTTCAACTCCGATTGAGCTCATTCTTTTTTCGTTGTGATCCAAATTTCATCCTCTATCATCTCAAAAAGTACAACATGACCTTGGCTCAGTTAAATCTCCATTTAATAATCAACACTTAATGTTAAATAATTTCCGAATTCTCTTAAATATTAGGTAGATTATAAAAAATAATCATCTTCAATAATCCCCATCTCATATGTAACGCAACATTATATTCTAATCCCCGTTAAATAATTTTATTCCATTTTTATAATCTCCGTTTAATAATCAACACTTAATGCCAAATAATTTATTAATCCATCTAAAATAATAGGTAGATAATTTTAATAATCCCCTTTAATAATCCTAATTTCATAATTAAGTGTTGTCAAAATATCCTAGTCCCCGCTAAATATTCTTTGAAATTTCTATATTATCCGTTTAATATCAACACTTATTGCCAAATAATTTCCTAATCCCTCTTAAATAATCCTCATATTCATCTGCTGTAAATAATCCACTATAGTATGTAAAACAACATAATTTCCATGGTTGGGAGACTTACAATTTCGTTTCAATTTAATAGTCCCCGTTTTCCATTTTTTTTTGTAATTTATTATTCCACGTTTTATCTAGCTCAACTAATTTGAATAACTAAAAAACTCAGCTTTATAAGATTCATATATTGATTTTCTAGACAGATAGTTAGACATTAATTCGCATGTGTACTTTCAATCTGTATATTAATGTATTAATTAATATGAATATTTTTGGTTGTTTATCAGGTCTATTGGGTACGTGAGGATTATCAGATAAAGCAGGCCTACATTAACTCGTACACTCGTGTTAGAGTACTAGGCTATATAAAGGCAATCTTAAAGAAAACGATACTGAATGTGTGGCTGATTTTGAGAAAAGCTATTTCGGCCATTTCTTGCGTTGGGCTACCGAGCCTGATAGTTGCAAGAGTTTTCTACATGCCCTTATGTCACGTGAGGTGTGTGGGCTCTAAACCCCCGCGGATGAGGTGTGGTTTCATATAGGTAGAGACCGTCGTCTATGTCGGTTCTCAAGAAAAGAGTTCGCCCTCATGACGGGTTTACGATTTGGCGACTCAGATTTCAAGCCGGCTGTTCTTACCCATCCTGAGCTGTTGGATGGTGTGTTTTATCGACTATGTCGTCGCGGGGATAGGATTACTGTGGCGGCTCTTCTTAGGAGATTTAGGGTGGAGGAGTTCGTAGCAAGTCGGGATGACACGATGAAGATTGCTAAGATTATCCTCCTTTACAACATTTTACTCGGAGTCGACCCAACAACCACTTCAGTTGACCCTTGGGTTTGGGACTTGGTGGAGGACGAGGAACGATGGGAAACCTTTCCATGGGGTAAGATTTTTTATCTTCATCTTCTGAACAAAATCAGACAGCTACCATCGCCATTGCCGGACCCAACTGCGAGCAGGCCCTCGGCCTACCACTTCTACGGATTCTCTTTGGCCATAATGGTTAGTATTATTTATCATTTTTATTGTTCCATATTGTGATGTCAAAATTTAATGTACTTCTAAACGTGAATTGTTATTGTAACTTTATAGGTATGGGCTTTCGAGGCGATTCCATACACCAAGGTATATGCCGGAAAACGTCTTTCGAAGTCTCACAAGGTGTTGCCAAGACTTTTGAGGTGGCCAACGAAGATTCCACTAGACGACGTATCGAGGGAGCTAGATCAGGAGGTATGTTGATTTCGGGGTTAGCTTAAACACATATGCTGAATTATTTTTCTTTCCACGTACTCATAGGTATTTTTAATTCGTTTTTTTGTAACTATCTCTACTGCAGGGTCTTGTGTGTTATGAGAATCTTAGGATCGAGAGTCGAGAGACTCGACAGATATACTTGAAGTACATTGATGATAATCTCACAGAGGGGGTCAGCTTCCAGCACAATCCCGTCGGGGTCGACCAAGGCTGTCGAACGTCATCTCGTCGGTTACAGTGAACACTGCCCCCGATGTAGGTGTTCCACCGGCCAGTGATGCAGCCGCTCCAGCCCAAGCAGCAAGGACTACGTGGTCGAGGAGATCGACCCGGATGGTGGGGAAAAGTTCTCGGCGGCCTGCCCAACGCGACTTAACGGTCACGGAGCAGGGTACCGATGGTATCACTGAGCATCAGACCGAGGAGGACGATCAGGATAGAGCATACCAGTACGTAGAGGTCCCTATATCAGATATGCATGATATTCCGAGATAGAGTAATGGTTGGCTGCCCACCTACCACACCGAGGGTTATCAGAATGAGGGTTATCCAGCATATCAGACACAGCATCGCAATGCATTTGTTGACCATCAGTCGCCAGTGTATCCTCCACATGCATCCCTTGTGGTCGACCAGCCAGGTTCATCATATCCGAGGCAGTCTGATCCATCCGGTGTTGGACAAATATTCGATAAGCTGAAGAACATGTTCAACACTGGCTTCGAAACAATGAACGCAAGCATGATGAGTATGAGAGACTACGTTGGGGATCAATTCTCTGAGATGCGGAAATACTTCGATGACAGTTTCAGATATCTAGAGGATAGCCGACGCGAGAACATAGAACGCTTGGAGTTAGAGATTCCGAAAATGATCCAGTTAGGGATTGCAGACTACTACCAATAGGTACCCTCGTATTATGAGCAGTTTTACCCACCGGGTGAGCAAGATTATCGCGGCCATGGACCCAGATTTTATGAGTCCACCTATTTTCCAGCGGATCCACCTTTTGAGCAGGATTTGGCTGCACATCAGGGTGTCGTCCCGGAGTTTACTCCTGTTGCCCCCCGCCACTGGTGACTCTTATAGAGTTATATCAGCTGTACAGTTCGATTTGGGGACTTCTACAACTGGTGGTGCCCTTGTAACCTACACACCGACCGATATAGTAGGAGGATCAGAATATTCTAGATCCTCATCCCATATCCCTCAGATGAGTACCGGCATCCAAAATGTGAGATTGAGAGTCCCGAGTAAATATGTCTGGAGCCCGTTCATTAGGGATGAAAGACGACCAAGATTGCTCGCAAGGAGGAGGAGTTCGAGAGATACATGGTCTCCGGTTCTAATGCCGAACAGTTAGTCCCCTATCTCGTCAGCCTATAAATCAAAATTGCCCTCTAATTAGTGTTAACCAAATTTTGATTTACATTTCAGGCTTAACGTGGGAACTGGCTACTCAGTAGGTCCTGAATTTTTCAGTGCATTCGTTACCCTGGGTGTGGACGTCAACTATCAGGTGTGTATTCTTATTACAAACTCTTTGTTCGTAAATGTAGATATTCTTACTGACGGCTACTTCAAACGTTGTGAGTGTATTGACTACTGGTCTTGTGTTATAGCCAATTGATGCATACCTCGGCATTCTTCAAACAAATGCAAAGTTTGTCGTCATTAAACGCAATCGTGCTTTAGCTGGCAAGCTTCTGATAGTGGACACACATTTTTTTGTAATGCTCTTTCACTCTGTTTTGTAATGATTTATTATCTATTGAAATAGTACTAACATTTAATTGTAATGACTTCTTCAGGAAAAATGCAAGGTTGTTTTTTAGGAGACGCATGCCGGTGAGACAGAACACGTTAAAAACGTAACTCGTGTCAAAAGAGAGAACTTTCCAGCTGCATCTCTGGAGATGTTGATGCCCTACATCAGAGGTACACATCCTAGATGGGGATGCATTAGACCATGATTGAGGGATGTCGATAGTGTAAGTATAATTTAACTCAAGCACATTAAATTTTACCGATTTTGAACATAACTTACGTTGAAATCATATCTGGAAGATACGTTTATATGTCATTAAATTGGTGCAGATACTGACGGTGATTAACATCAACCAACATTGGGTTGCTTGTGAGATTCAACTGAGCCAAGGACGTGTTGTACTCTATGATAGCATGTTGCACACTTACAACAAGAGCAAGAAAAGAGGCCGCTTGGTACAGACACTGCCTCTCCGTCATGTTCTCCCACCCCTTCTCAAGTACGCATCCTTCAACGACAAAACACGAGAGGAGAACTATGATGTTTTTCCAATCCCACTTGAGTATCAATTGGTCGTAGGAGATGAGGCATCGTGTTATGTACAGAAGGACAACAATTCGTGCACTATATTTGCTTTGATGTCCATTGAGGGTTGTCTGACTCGCACGTGGACTAGACCCTATTTAGTCGATGGTATAGATAGGATTAGGTGACGGATGGGTCTCGACATCTATAGATGGAGCACTGATAGAGACACAGTGGCCCTCGATTTTTTTGATAGTTAGTGCAGCACCGATGACACTAGCTTTTGTGGTCCGACAATCCATGTATTGAACTCATGTTTGCATGCTTAATTTCATTTATTTTATGATAGTGGATCCATAACAACCTTTTACTGATTTCTCGGGCTGCACCTTATTCAAATTATCTATAAGTTTTGTCACACTCATTTTACAGAATCAAAAAGGATTATATGAAAGTCTTATTATCTACAAATGTTGTGACAATCATTTTTTCAAACTCAAATTCAAATTACATGACAATCCCAAAGCAAACCGACACAGAATTATACCCTGTTGTACAACTAATAATCTATCCATCCGGTGACGGATTGATTCGATAGAAAGGACACTTCCTTTTTGTATGTTCTTCAGAATGACACAAACTGTATTTTTTATGTCTTCTCGTCCTAACTTGCGGTTGCCCTGTAGATGAAATTTCGTTACCGAATCCATCTTCGCCCTCATGTTCGGATATGGGCACGATGTTTTCGGGGCATCTGACTATATTGTGACCCGAACCATCGCAAAGACCACATGGCCCTATACCCCTACTTCACCCTGAAAACTCACCCGTTGATGGAATTCGTTTACCTTTAGGTCGACCAGCCTGTTTTAGTTTATTAGGGGCTCGACATAGAATGTTACGAACATCCACCGGCACGTTCCAATCTTGTGCTTCGAGCACAGGGTTAACATCACCGGCCCACATCCCCCTCAGCGACATCATAGTGTAGTACGCAGCAATGTATTTAGTCACCGATTCATTCATGACACTGTAGGATACCATGATTGGTAGTGTTTAGTGGCCAAGATAATGTCAAATTTAAACAATTGAAGTTCGAATTTTTTTTTATGGTGAATTACAAACCGTATTGCGGCACATGCGTGCGAGCATGGTATCAAGTCCATCTGGAAGAGGGAACATGTACACTCATTCAAATTGAGGTCAACAGTAAAAATCCTCGAACGATCTGTGACCTTGAATTTATGGCGTCCAAGCCTATCCACATTCATATATCGTCCAAGTCTTATGTAATCGATAAGTCGATCGTGTATCACATTTGTTAGAATTTCTTCTCTATTTTGAGCAGTCGTTCTTCTTTCGTAAAACCACTTCGCAATTATCTTTCGAGCCCCCTCTAGAAACGAACAAACCGGAAGCCTCCGCACCCACAAGAGTTGAGCATTCCACGTCTCTGCAGCATTCGACGTCATAAAGTTAAACCTTCGAACCGGGCAGTGCACGCGCGACCATCTGTTGATTCCTGTTTTGTTTAATGAATTTAGTGCACCCTGAACCTATAATTCATTCAGCTTGTTCATGTACTTGAAAAACCAAATTGCCAGATTTGATCAAAAAAATAACGTATACTAGTGCATGTGTACAAGGTGGTCGAGTAAATCACTGATAATAAATGTGGTTTATAACGTACCTCTTGAACTCATCACAGTCATAACAATAGGCAGCTATCTTGAAAATTCCAACCAAATGTGCTCCATACCTCGCTAAATTTTGTTGAAGATGAAAGCAACACAGCCCTTGGGTTGCCTCTGGGTATGTTTTTTTTATGGCATTTTCAATGCTAAGGTGTTGATCAGACACAATGAGTAGCTGCTCTGGGCATCCAAAAGCTGCACGGACATTTTCCAAAAACCATGTCCAAGATGCATCATTCTCAACGTTTCCCACGCCAATTGCGAGAGGAAATATTTGATCGTTTCCATCCTGAGTAACAGCAACAAATCCAATTCCCTTATACAAACCTTTTAAGTGACACCCATCCACCACAATTACCGGTCGTGAATATCTTACAAATCCCATAATTGAGGCGGCCAATGCAAAAAACACGTATTTGAATTTTCCATTCGAAACGATTTCCAAGACCGTATAAGTACCAGGATTCGTTTCCTTCAAAACATGCAAGTAAGATGGAAGATTCCAAAATGACTTCTTCGGATCACCGTAAGCGAGAAACATTGCATGACATTTTGCCTTTAATGCAGACTTATAACTGATCGTCAAACCATGTCGCCGATGCATTTCGTCCATGATCCCCCTGGGTCCGATAGTCGATTTCTCCTTCCGAAGTGTATCCGCGTAGTACTCACCAATCAAAACAGAAGAAAGTCGTCGTGGAGCACTACGGTTCAGATACGAAGAACAAGTATGTTGCAAGACATTCTTTGAGATTTTCCCAATCCCAAATTTCTCGGTTGCATGAAGGGTGAAAGGACAGTCTTGTTGCCTACAACTCACAAACCATCTGTGTCTATCCAAATGGTCCACGCGATATTCTACTTGATTTTCCAGATGGTGTTGCCCTACAGCATTCTGCAATTCCCTTTTACTGAGAAAGGTGGACCCTTTTTGTAGAACATGTGTAACTTCATCACCCCCGTCTAACTCCCCTGCATTGGGCAACTCGATTTCCCATATATCGGGGATAGACCATTCCGATCTTAATATGTACGTACAAAATTGCTCATGCTTCTTTTGCTGTTCAGCATTCAAAGCATTTTCCTAATCAATATTTAATTCAAAGTCGTCAACTGCATTGTCCGAACCTACATACAGATTGACATAATCACAAATAATGCAACCGATGAATTCACTACAATCAAAATGAAATGAAATAATCAAGAGTGCAGGATTACCACTTGAACCATCATCTTCATGATCTGGTGTTTGTTCACATGTCGTTTCAGTAAATTCTCCACGTGGTTGCACTTCTGCTTGTCCGTCTCGTGTATGATTGCTGTTTAAATCGAGTCTGCCACCGAAGTCATTTCGATCATGCTCCGGTGGTGAAGGATCCCACTGCATTCCCGAAGAACTCACAAAACGACTACTATCATTTTCATTGGGTATTCCCCATCTTGCCTGAAATCCATCATCGGATTGGAGTCCGAGGGAAACAGAGCCATAATAGGGATTTTGGTCGGTGTACACATAAGACTTCGGATCCGTATAGCTAGAAGAAAATGGAACACTAATTTCACCACATTGTTGACTTTGCTCATCCGTAGTGACATTGTCTTCTGGATGATCGTGATAAGACGATCCCCCTACATGTGGTGTATTTTCAGGCTCTAAAGACACGACAACATCGGATTGTCCAACGTTCAACCTCGTCAGTGTAACAAAAACAACAAGAACCTCATCGATCACTGACAATATTCGTTGCAAAACTGTTGTATTCTTTATTTTTATCTTCTTCACCCTCCCGTCAGTTTCAAGTAGTAAGTGAATCGCATATCCCCACTACGTCATGTCGGCACGGATAACTTCATGAATGGAGGACATTAAATCATATAGGGTTATTTCACGAAGGTGAATTACCTCTTCAAAATCGTTGGTGTATTCCAAACCTTCCCAGTAGCCTCCATACCATACAATAACTTCAATTGCCATTTTTTTGTGGATACTGCAAAAAAAAAAATTACAATTTGTCAGTACCATAAAACCCATAATAAATAACAAATAAACTAAAAAAACAAATAACATAGATTTTCAACTCGTAAAAGAATAAATTATTTCAGTAAAAAATCAAGTATCAATAAATAATGTTCGTTTAACTTATAAACTAACGTTAAAATAATCCTTATCTTTATATGACTCGTAATTCTCAATTAATAATATACTTACGTCGAAATATAGTTATGGTTTTAATGCTAAATGATAATACTTCATCACGAATTCATCCCGTGATTTACGTTGAAATAAATATTTTAATGTACAAACGAGAGATTATAACAATTGTAAACAAACAATAGGTACATAATAATTTTCTTATCAACAAACTAAATAATTAATAGTGGATTTTGCTTCCAAACATAATAAATCATTTTTTAAATAAAATTTGATCTATACCAAAATTAATTAACCCAATAAATTAAAAAAATCATTATTAACATAAGTAATAAATTATTAAAGGGGGATTACTACAATTAATAAATTATTTCATTAAAGACGCGACGGACCTAGAGATCTAAAGATTGGGGTTGAAGAAACGAGAGTGAAAATTCAGTCTAAAATGCTAAGATGATAGAGAATGAAATTTGGATGACAACGAAAAAAGAATGAGCTCAATTGGAGTTGAAACGAGCTCAAACGAGGCGTTTTAAGTTTAGGGGTATTTTGGTAATTTTGGATAAAGGGTTGACTTTGACAGGGCCCACGACCCTCGGTTAACGACATCTCATCGGCGACGACTCAATGATGACGTACGATTGAAAAACACGGGCTTCGGATCGAAAACACGACGTCGCGTGCGGACCCATCACACGACAGGGCGCGCGCACCCGGCATCGGGTGAAAAACTCGGCGGCCTCGGCAGCTTCTCGGGAGCTGCTCGGGAGCTGCCGAGTGCAGCTCGGCGGGTGCTCCTCGGCAGCTGCCGAGATTTCTCGGCAGCAAGACGGTAAACGTGATTTTTAAATATATTCACGTTTAACCCTATAATTATAGGGTTAAACGTGAATAAATTGAAAAATCACGTTTAACACTATAAAATTCGAAATTTATAGTGTCAAACGTGATTATTCAATTTATTCACGTTTAACTCTATAATTATAGTGTTAAACGTGATTAAATTTCGAAATAATCACGTTTAACACTATAAATTTCAAATTTTATAGTGTTAAACGTGATTATTTCGAAATTTAATCACGTTTAACATTATAATTATAGGGTTAAACGTGATTATTCCCTATAATCACGTTTAACACTATAAAAATTGAAACCCTAAACGTCGATTATGCCCGTTTAACCCGTTCAAACATCAATTCAAACACATATTCAAACAAATTAACCCTATCAAATATAAAATTAAACCCTAATTCAACATTCCAAACATGAATTCAAGTATATATTAAACAAATTAAACCTAATCCCTACATAATTTAGGGTTCAACGCTATTGAACATACCTTTCTTATTTCAACGATAATTCTTTCAATCTTCCAAGAGCCAAAATGTCGAATTTTTTTTACAGATAATTTATTCTTCAAAATGTTGTATGATAATTTCTTACTGAAACTATCAACATATATAGATGGAGAAAGCACATGAAAATTGCATGTGAATTCACAGTATAAAGTGAATTCATAGTAAATAATGAGAAGAAAAAAACAAAAAAATTGGTGTAATAGTAACTCATAGTTGCAAAAAAAAAATTAATACACGTGCATATACAAATGCAATGAACACAACAATAAATAATGAGAACAAAAAAAAAACAAAAAATTAGGTTGAATAGTTGCATGGCCAAATTAATACTTGCATGGGCAAACTAATAATTGCAACCCTAACACTACACGTGTCCTTCTACTTGAATAGTTGCATGGCCAAATTAATACTTGCATGACCAAAATAATAGTTGCAACCCTAGCACTACACATGTCCTTCTACTTCACATAATATATATATATATATATATAAATTGCCATTTCATCCTAGTTGACTTTGACAAAAATTGTGGTAGAAAGTGGCACACTATTATATTTTGTGGTATAAATTTCAACACTATTATATATCATGGTAAAAAATATAGATGATTATATTTTTCGTGGTAAATTGAATATTTTCCTCTTTAAAGAATGTCATTATATTTTTGTCACTAAAAGTTCAAAATCCGATTCTTTTAAAAAAGCGTCAACAATTATATATATATTTGATGACGCTTTTGTAAAAGCGTCAATAAATTGATAAATATATTGACATTTTTTGAAAGTGTCGTAATTTTTCATAAATTAAATAAACTTTTAAAAAAGTGTCACTAAATTGACAAATATATTGATTTTTTTTAAAGTGTCACAATTTTTCATAAATTAAATACACTTGTAAAAAGCGTCACTAAATTTACAAATATGCTGATGTTTTTTTGAAAGCGTCATAATTTTTCATGAATTAAATACACTTTTAGAAAAGCGTCACTAAATTGACAAATGTACTGGCCTTTTTTTGAAAGTATCATAATTTTTCATAAATTAAATACACTTTTAAAAATAGTGCCACTAAATTTACAAATGTGCTGACGTTTTTTTGAAAGTGTCGTATTTTTTCATGAATTAAATACACTTTTAAAAAAGTGTCATTATACGATCATTTTTAATGACACTTTAACAAAACGTCATTAAATTTAGGGTTAAAAACATTTTTGCATCCGAACTATATGTGAGTTTACATTTTTTGGTATAAATTTTAAAATTTGCATTTTGTGGTATGACCTTTAAGGTTTGATGCATTTTACGGTATTGAACAAATCATAGTCGTATATGTGTCCTAAATCAACGACTAGAATTTGTCTGATACCATAAATTACATCAAATTTTAAAGTTCATACCACAAAATGCAAATTTCAAAGTTTATATCAAAAAATGTAAAATCACGTATAGTTCGGATGGAAAAATGTTTTTATCCCTTAAATTTACATCACTAAACATCCTGTTTTTTGTAGTGAACAATCATTTAAGTAATATATAAATGTACATCTAACATAATTAAAAGATATGACTAATATAACTACAAGGTATGAAATGTATTAATAGTTGTCTGAAAATATGTTAAGGTACATATAAATATCTAAAAGGTATGACTAACATAACATAAATGTATGCTTAACACTACATAAAGGTATGACACCTGGGATCGAATTTGGGCAAATTTTATGCGCGACCTTGTGACGCGTACGGGCGCGTGGTTACATGTGGGGGCGAATGCACGGTTCTAGATCTGTGCAACAGGTGTATAAATTTTTTTGTCTTATTACATTCATCAATGTTGGTTATAACCCATATTTTGAGGACCCACAATTTTATATTTTACATTAAATTAATATTAATTCCCTTTTTTTTGTTTAGTTATAGAATTTTGAACACAATATTAACTATTTGTTTTGAGAACAATAATTTATTGAAACAATTTCGTATTATATATTTCGTTAATGTAGATAAATTAAATTGATTTAATTAAATTTTGATCTATTCAATATATTATATTAAAAAATTCACTGTAAGTATAATATAATTGCTTCAAATAATCTTTTTATAATTTCATCCAATCAAATTGAGGAAATGATTTTAAATTTTTTTTTTTTAAGGGCTGAAATAACGCTGCAAGTATTAGGACTTTTCATTATTTGTTTTTTTTTTTTTTGGCTTGAACCCATAGAAAAACAAACAATTCTTTTAAAAAAAATTAAAATGCATTATGGCTTTTTTATAATTTTTTATTTAAGAAACTCAGTTTATCTATCCTAACTGGCAGGTTTGGCATGGGTGGATGGTGGAAATGTATGAAGATAACCCAAATTTGCTTTCATTGATAAATGGGTTAAGTAGATTATAACCCAAACATGGTCATGAATGCATATGCTCGATTGCATCTATTTCAAAATCCTCCAAGTGCATCATTAATGCACCCAGAGCACAGAAGTCAGAACTTCTAATTTGTACTATTTTATTAATTTTAACTTAGCATGTATAAATTTCATGGCTATTGTGAGATAAACATATTTATGAGTCTAGAAACCGAAACATTGATCAATTGTCATCATCTAAAATAAAATCTGTACAATTCAAAGATAGGTGAAATACCCTCAAATACTTCAAATATTATAGTGAAATATTTTTTTTATCACAAAGGATGTCTTTGTTATTTTTCTACCACAAATCAAGTTATAAACTGTCAAAATTGTTCTACTAATAATAAAAAAAAAAAGCAGAATCTTGAGTTTACAAGATGTTTTTTTTCCATACGGTTACATGATATATGATCATATCATGAAACCTTATAAAAAAAAGAGCATATCATGTAAATTTCGATAAAAACTGATTTTTTTACTTTTATTAGAAAAACAAAATTTGTCATTTTCTTGATTTGTGATAGAAATATAACAAAAATATCATTTATATTGGAAAAATAATTTACTCTTTGACATATGTATCATTCAAAACCAACAATCAAAAATCCATTATTTCGACACGGTTAATTGTAGCTTTTTAAATGAATGAAAAAAAAAAAAGGTTAGCAACGGGAGTTATCAATATATATACCAACTATATAACTCATTAAAGAAACACAATTAAATTCTTTAGTAAAATAGGAGATGATTTCTTTTTCTATTTTAATAATTTTGATTTAACATATATGAACTTGGTTGCAATAACAGATTCCACCTTGGGAAAGGGCATAAACCCAAGCTGTTGTTTCCATATCCTGGCTTTATTATGAGTATGAAATCCAGAATATTGATAAACCATCAATTTGGAGTCTAAATTAAAATCCATCATTTTCTTGTTTATTATGTAGCACCGAGGACAAAACAAAGTATAATTGATTAATTAAATAATTAAAACATTAATCGATTTATTTTATTATGTGCGTTAACCATTGATTGTTTAATTTAATTATATGCGTTTCAGAAAAACGATAAATGCATGTTTTAAATGAAAGCATAATTTAATCGAGAAACATAGATTATAATTTTATCATAAGATGCGTATTTGAGAAAAGAAAAGATAGAAATGAATTTGAGGTCAATCGGAGACTCGTAGCTCAAATGACGATGAAAACGGTGAATACGAAGAGTACGACGTATACGAAGGATCGAAAAGTAAAGATATTTTCGGTGAATAGTAAATCCAAGATATTTCGGTGAATAGTAAACCCAAGATATTTCGGTGAATAGTGAAAGTAAGATATTTCGATGAATAGTAAGATTTTTCGAAAATCTATATATAACGCGAAACGAGTCGTAAAAATCGTTATTTTCGAACGAGGAAAAAATCAAGAAAACGTAAGGATCTCTCTTCTCTCTCTCCTCTTTCTTCTCTCTCTCCTTTGTTTCTGGCAGCTGCCGGTGCCGGAAAATTTTTCTCGGTTTCGGCTTATTTTCACACAGCTTGTAGGTCTCGTCGAGACGATTCTAGAACAGGTCTCAGATTTTCATTCCAATGTCTCCTTCGCCGGAAAACGGCAAAACATCGCCGGAAAACCCTAAACCCTTTTCCTCCCACCCTTTCTCTCTCATCTGTTTTCTCTCTCTCTCTCCTCCTTGGCCGGAGCAGTGGCTGACCTTCCCAGGGTGTGGGGCTGTCGGCTAGGGGTGGTGGTGCCGCCCACTGGAAATGGTGGTGGAAAGTGGTGGTGCAAGGTGTGTGTGTGTGTGAGAGATTGGGGGTGTTTTTCTGATTTTTCCGACGAAGCGACACTGTTCACCGCCGCCGTGGGGTGGTGGCCGGCTCTGGTGGCGCCGGTGAGTCGGAGGGGGGCGGCGTCGGGCGGCGCCGCCGTGGCAGCAGCCTTCCCAGGCAAGCAGGCGCGCTGGGCGCGCGACATGATATTAAACCTTCGGCACAAAGCCGGGAGAAAACATAGCAGCGAAAATAGTCATACAGGAGAAAGGGAAAGAGATGTACATGATAATTAAAGTAGAAACTTTAAGAAGAGGAAAGAGACATACATGATATTTAAACCTTCGGCACAAAGCCGGGAGAAAATATAAAGAAGTATAATATATCTTTTACAAACGTGAAATACCTTTAAAAAAAGGGCAAAATCGGAAAGACCAAAAGGGAAAGAGGACACAGATGATATGGCAACTCTCTCTCTACACTTCTTGATTCTCGTCACTTCCTGTAATGTGAATACATATAGGGGTGAGTGCGTTGAATACACTCGTGGGGAATAACCATGTTTTAACAGCTATAAAGCAATTACATAAATCAAATATATATAATAATTCGGCAATTAGAGACATCACATATTTTGCACAACACATAAATCATTTTTTTAACGGACGACCTAGCTCATCCTTAATAATATAATAATATGAATACAACATTCACAACATATAGGATTCAACTCTTCGTATAACAAATATGGAAAACAATAAACATATATAGATTAGAAGTTACCCCCACCTTGTTCGATGGTAATCACGTGAGTTGTCAAAGTATAAAATTTTAAGAGTATTGATCTGATTGTATGCCTACACATGTAAACGAGGGTTTCTTAGATCCATAATACGTTAATTACGTATATATAAAGATATAAACTTTCTCGGAGAAGAAACGATAGGGAAAAACGAGACGGAACAAAAGATCTAAAGATCGAGGATGAAAAAACGAGTGTGAAAGGTTAAACCAATGATCTAAAGAGGAAGAGGGAAAGATTAGGGTTGCAACAGAAAAAGAACGGGTTTAATCGGAGTTGAAACTAGCTCAAACTGAGCGTTTTAAGATATAGGGGTGTTTTTGTAATTTTGGTAAAAAGGCTAACCTTCCCGGGGTGTGGGGTTGTCGGCTGGGGGTGGTGGCGCCGCCGTGGGCGGCAGCGGCGGGGTTGGAAATGGTGGTGGAAAGTGGTGGTGCAAGCTGTGTGTGTGAGCTTGGGGGTGTTTTTCTCATTTTTCCGGCAAGGCGACACTGTTCACCACCGCCGTGGGGTGGTGGTCAGCTCTGGTGGCGCCGGCGAGTCAGAGGGGGGTGACGCTGCCGCGGCAGCAGCCTTCCCAGGCGAGCAGGCGCGTTGGGCGCGTGACGAGAAGGAGCTACGCGTGCTGGGCGCGCGACGGGAGGGACGCGCCGGGCACGTGCACCAGTGCCGGGTGACGGGTGCGAGCGCGGCGCTGGGTCCACGGTGCGAGTCGTGTTTTTTTTTTCCGTCGTATGTTTTCATCGAGTCGCCGGCGAGGAGATGTCATCAGCCGGGAGTCGGGGTCCCGGTCAAAGTCAACCTTTTTACCAAAATTACGAAAACACCCATATATCTTATAACGCTCCGTTTGAGCTCGTTTCAACTCCGATTAAGCCCGTTCTTTTTCCGTTGAAACCCTAATCTTTCCCTCTTCCTCTTCAGATCATTGGTTTAACCTTCCACACTCAATTCTTCATCCTCGATCTTTAGATCTTTCGTTCCGTCTTGTTTTTTCCTATCATTTCTTCTCCGAGAAAGTTTATATCTTTATATATACGTAATTAACGTATTATGGATCTAAGAAACCCTCGTTTACATGTGTAGGCTTACAATCAGATCAATACTCTTAAAATTTGATATTGTGTATTCATATTACAGGAAGTGATGAGAATCAAGAAGTGTAGAGAGAGGGTTGCCATATCATCTGTGTCCTCTTTCCATTTTGGTATTTCCGGTTTTGTCCTTTTTTTAAAGATATTTCACGTTTGTAAAAGATAAACTATACTTCTTTATGTTTTTTCCCGGCTTTGTGCCGAAGACTTAATATCATGTATGTCTCTTTCCCCTTCTCAAAGTTTCTACTTTAATTATCATGTACGTCTCTTTCCCCTTCTCCTGTATGAGTATTTCCACTGCTATGTTTTCTCCCGGCTTTGTGCCGAAGGTTTATTATCATGTATGTCTCTTTCCCCTTCTTAAAGTTTCTCCTGTATGAGTATTTCTGCTGCTATGTTTTCTCCCGGCTTTGTAACGAAGGTTTATTATCATGTATGTTTCTTTCCCCTTCTTAAAGTTTCTACTTTAATTATCATGTATGTCTCTTTCCCCTTCTCATATTTTTAAGTGTGAAACGCCTACAAAGAAAACTCTGATATTTTTAAGTGTGAAAACGGAGCGTGACAGAGAAACTTTTTTTGCGCAAGCACGATAATAAGACTATTTCATTTAACAAAATTTTGAAAAACACCTACATAACTTTTACATCAACTCAACTTCTTGTATTTATCATATTTCTTTTTTATTTTATTATTATAAACATATTGTATATTGTATAATATCCAACAATCAACAGCCACGGCCCACGTCGACTCTAACTAAACTCGGGAAATATCTATTTATATGGTTCTTTCAAATTGAGATTATGGGTGGTTATAACTTGTACCAACACAACCAAGTGAAAGTTTTAATTAACTACAAGGTTAGAAGTAATTCAATCCGTTCATCACTACAAAGTAGAAACATAATTCTATATACATGTTTGTTTTTCTTTTCTAAGAAAAATCTCCAAAATATTTCAGAGTCCAACGTCAAAATTATGTTCGTTTTACCATTTCGAACACGAAATCGAAACTGAAAAGATAACCAAACCGCCCAAATCTTCCAGTATTAAATGTGTTTTGAATCATTGAAATACGAATTGCAACAGAACAATCCGACTGCAGAAACGAAAGAAAAGAAAATTTGAAACAAAATAATAATGATGAATATCATCCATTAGAGGCAGAGCTGAGTAACAACTTCACTTCTGATTAGGACGAGGAGGAGCATCCTCTTCATCATTAGACTCCGATCCACTGAAATTCTCGATGACATCTTCATCATCAAAATCAGAATCAAAATCATCATCATCTTCATCGTCTTCATCATCCTCAACATAATCTTCCTTGGGAACATAGGTTCGCGCCGCCTGGATTCGCATCGCAGAGGAATCGAATGGCAATTGGAAGTTCAGAGGGAAATTAGAAACATCAAAATTCGAATTTCTCTGTTTAGGTAAATCATTGCTGCTATTTTCGAAATGAAGTAAGTTGAGTGATTGTGTGGATGGGTGGAGGAGGTGGCGGCGTAGGAGGAGAGCAGGGCTTCGGAGATTTAGAAGCTTTGAAGTGGCCATTGAAAATGAAGTGTAAAGACGGCGCAGAGGTGATAGGGTTTTGGGAGGGTTTTATGGACATGCGTTCTCTCTCCAGAGACTTCTAGCAAGCCTACCATTTTTTTATACATTAACTATATAATAATAATATTATTATTATTATTATTATTATTATTATTATTATTATTATTTTATCATATAATTTATTATCATTGTCATAGATTCTAATTTATAACTAATTTGGGTTTAAATTTAAAAAAAAAAAAAACTCATTTTTTTTTAATTTTGCAATATCATATAATCTATTATCATTGTCACACATTCAAATTTATAACAAATTAGGGTTTAAATTAAAAAAAAATACAATTTTTTTTCTTCTGCAATCTAAGTTTTTTTTTCTCTTATTGCACCATGAAGTTTTTTTATTTTTCATATTCAAAGCGATTTTAATATCATGAGGAAGCCATTTTAATATCATATTGAATATTAGTGATGGACCCAAAATTTCAACTTAAGGCCGAAATCAACTATTAAAAAAATATGATAATTATAAACTAAGAACATAAATATTATAATTTTGATTTTTGTCACATACTTAAAAAAAAAATTACTATTATCTTTAGTAAATGCTTGATATTTTCTTTCTATATCTTCACCAAAACATAAATATCAATTATCATTATTAAAATACGTAGAAAGACTACTAATTTTATAAGAATATTTTGATTTTTTTCTTTCTCAAAAGAAACTAAATCTTACAGTAATTTAAATAACAATTTCACTTAGTAATTCAACAAAAATAAGTTTGCTCATCTTTTACTACAATGAATATTTTTCATAACTTAATTCAACCATAGATAAAGAATCAAAATCTAAAATATTTATTAATTTTTTTCATCTAATCACTAAATTACATATATAATTTAATGCATAATAAATTAATAATAATGAAGGGGGAAAAGTAACAAAATAATATAAAGATAACATTTAACCTTAAAATTAGATAAAGAAACAATTAAGATAAAGAGAAAATTAGGGATTGTGTTGTAAAAATAAAAAAAAAGGGATAAAATTAATTGAAGAAGGAAGAAAACAAGCTGACTGGGGCGCATGCAGAAGCTATAAACTGAAAGTCTGAAACTGTTTTTTCCTTTTCTTTTTTTTTTAATTAAAATTATGAACTTACCTACATACACTTATTTATTTTGAAAACTTTTAGGGGGTCCAGTGCCCCCATCCCTGCAGAAGATTGTGGTGTTTTAGTAGGAGGGAGAGAGATCTAATGGGAGACCTAGTACATGACTTCATATATGTATTGACTATGATCTATATATGTACAATATGAGAGTTGTAACTCTCCAATGTTTGACAAATCAACATCTTGGAGCTTTCTCAATTTGATATGTGATCCTGTATTTCATACTCTCAATTTGATACGTGATCCTATATTTCATATATGTAAATCCTACGTGTCAATCATGTATATGCAGTAAAGTTAGCTAACAGTTCACTATTTTTTATTACAAATATGAGTATAGGATTTAGATAGTAGACGTGGTGGGTAAGATCAATTCCAAAAAGAAAATTGATCTACACTGGATATTGCAATTATATCAATTATTTGTTAAATAAATTAAAAATTAAGAGTTGATTTTTACTTTAAAATTATAGCGATGATAATATAAGAATAAATAAAAAAGAATGTCGTGGACCGCATAGGGAATTCACTAGTTATTATAATTACTAGTACACCCGCCGTGAGATACACGAATTCTAATAATATTTTACATAAGAGTAGGTCTCTTGTGAGACTGTCTCACGGATCCCCTTCCGTGAGATGGATCTATTTGACCCACTATCCGACCCAAACCCAGCCTAGCCCACAACACCCCAACCCAACCCACAACAAAAATGGTCCACACCAAATACATACTCTCAACAAATACACCAAATATCCAATGCGCAACAACTTTACCAACTGAAAAAGAAAGAATGGAAGATTATCCAAGCCCACACCATCACACCGTTGCATAGCAGTGGGAGAGACGATCCTGCGAGAAGATTCGCACCGTCGATAAGATTCAAGCGAGATTTCTGACCAATTTTTGATTCTTCGAGGTTTATGTCTTCGATTGATTCATCTTTTTCTTTCACCAATACTCTCTTCAAACGCTTTGTTACTCTTCTCTAATCTTAATTTAAATCAATGGAAGAAATTTGTAGCTTCTAATAATAGGACGAGCTCCTACAAAATAATTTCCAGCTCAATAATAATTTTTTATCAAATTTTTGTGTTCTCTTTTTATCATCTTGAGATATTATGAAGATAATTAGAAGACATCTAAGATATTTTTTTATTATATGGGCATATGCTTCAGATCACTTATTGCATGTAGAATTGGTGGTCAAATCTTATTGCACAATGGAGGAAACTGAAGATCTTATAGTTGAGTATGTCGGAGGTAAAACATTCTTAAAAGTATTAATTATACTTGTCTAAGTACTACTTGTATACAAAGTATGTGTTATTCTGTTATAGTTTCTGTGTTATTCTGCTATTATGTTCAAGTATTAGGATTATGTTGGTAAGTATCTGTTGTTTGCCAAAAAGGATAACATTTTACAACTATATTCTGTTATATAATTCTCTATTCAAGTGTTAGGATTATGTTCATAAATATCTGTTTTTTTCCTAAAAGTATGACATTTTACGGCTATATTCTGTTATATACTTCTCTATTCAAGTATTAGAATTATGTTCATAAGTATATGTGTTTTTGCCCAATAGTATGACAATTGTAACTGTTTTTTTTTCGTTTTTTTTTCTTTTTCAGAAAATACTTGTGATAGTTTTGATTTTACTGGAAGTCTTCTGAGACTGACAAGAAACACTGTTGATGAAATGTATAAATTATATTGCAATCATGATTGTGAGGTTGGATTTAGTGTACCTAAATCAACTACTAGGATGTCAAATGATAATAAAAATATTGTGTTGGAGAAATATTATGTTTGTTCTTGTGCTGGATTCAAAAGGAATGATGATTCTTGTTTGGAGAATATAGAAGAGAATGATGCAACATATAAAAGGAGAGCTCATGTTATACGAACATGATGTCAAGCTTCATTAAGAGTAAAAATGAATGTTGAATGAATTTTTGAAGTTATACATCATGTATTGGCGCATAACCATACATTAACTCGAAAGGAATGGAGCCACTTTCATCGCTCACAGAGGAAAATGAGTAATGAAAAAGGTAAAGTAATAGAAGAAATGATCTCTTCAAGAATGAGACCAACTGATTCATATCGTCATATGTCACATAATGCTGGTGGAGAAGAACATGTTGGGCATACTTTGAAAGACTGTTTGAATTTTGTAAACCGTTTGAAAATGAAGGTAATAGAGGGGGTTGATGCACAAACAATTATTGATACGCTATATCAACAAGATGTTGAAGAAGATGACTTATATTTTAGGGTGAAATTGGATGAAAATAACAAGTTGGTTAATGAGTTTTAGAGGGACTCAATGATGAAAGAAGACTACAATATTTATGGTGATGTTGTAGTCTTTAACACAACGTATCGAACTAATCAATATAATCTCATTTGTGCACTATTCGTTGGTATCAACAATCATTGGAAGAATACAATGTTTGGATGTGTATTTTTATCTGATGAGAAAATTAAAAGCTTTGAGTGGCTTTTTGAAGCATTTAAGAAATCAATGGGTGGAAAATGTCCTATTATGATTTTCACTAATCAAGATCAAATGATCTCAAATGGAATAGTAAAGGTCAAATCATATTCTGTTAGAGTCTATACAGTACAAGTATGTGTTCAATAGATATAAGTATGTGTTTTATAGATATAAGTATGTGTTTAAGTATTGCATATTTGTAAATTTATTCAACACTGTTATTTTATTTCTTTATTAACTTTCTCTAAAAATCATACAGGTTTTTCCCGGGACAAGACATAGACTATATCTGTGGTACCTTTACCAGAATGCTATCAGTCAATTTGGACAATTCAAACGAGACAAGACTTTCAAAAAAATATTTAATAAATGTTTGGCAGGATGTGCTAATCTGGATGAGTTTGAAAAGTGCTGACAATTAATGGTCTCAAAATATGGATTGAAAGAACACACATGGTTTGCAAGGTTGTATTCTTTGAAAGAAAAATGGGCTACTGCACTAAGTAAAGACTTTTTTTCAGCTGGATTGTTATCTTCTCAACGAAGTGAAAGTACAAATCATGTCATTGGATTCAATGCGAAAAAAACAACAAGTTTGACATAATTTTTTCGTATCTACAAGGACACCATAAAACGTTGGCGAACAAGAGAACAACTTGATGAATTTCAATACTCAAAATCAAATCCAACATCAGTACTCCCATTGATTGGAATGTTGAAACATGTTTCTGGGGTATATACATTATCTTATTTCAAGGATTTTGAGGTTGAATTTCTGGAATCTATATCAACAAGTTCTACTGTTGTCTTTCTTGATGACAACATGATGGTTTATGACATTTTGTATAATGGTGAATGATCTCATTGTGTTACATTTGATTGTCGAAATATGTTGATCACTTATGACTGCAAAAAATTTGAAGAATGTGGATTGTTGTGTTATCATTACTTAAGAGTGCTTCATATTTATTCGGTAACAAAGATACCTAAGTCTTACATCATTAAAATATGGACAAGATATGCAAATTCAGAAATATAGGAGAATTTAAACAAAGAACAACAGTTACCTGACAGTAGGAAAGGATCCATACTTTGGCGTTATGAGATGATACGAAAGTATTGTTATCTTCTGTTGAAAAGTGAACATTGTGAAGAAGCAAGAACGATTGTTGATTACGGATATAATAGAGATTGTATTGTTATTCATAGAATGTTGAGTTTAAGAGATTCTATTAATCAGTACAATCCTTCTATTAATTCGTGTTCGACAACTAATATTGTTTTGGATCCTACATGATTTGTTACAAAGGGGAGAAGACAAGGGATCAAGGGGCATTCTAAAAAAAAAAAGACAACTGATACATCAAATCAAGAAAAGGAGTTTGGAAGCAAGACTCCTAATCTGCATTTATCTTAGCAAAAAAATATTGGAAGATTGATACTCAAATTGCGTTTATTCTTCGCGGTAAACTTTCTCTTCTACTATATTTTGTGAGTGATGTATTTACTATACTTCCATACTTGTTATAGTGAAATATTTTTATTGAAAATATTTTATTATAAATAATTTGACTAAAATCATGTTTTTCTTTTTGCAGGCAGTATGTTTGCTTAAAGAATGTGCAGAAGATAATTTTCCTAGAGGAAATGTTAGAAGTGAAATATGTGTTGTTTTCTTTTTTTATATTTATTGGCATTCTGAAATGATCATGAAACTTTGTTCTAATCTATTTTCTTAAATAATTATTTTCTTGATATTTTCATTGTTAAAACGCATGCAAAAAATAAAATACAAAAATACAAACTTGAAGGTTTGAAAAACGTACTTAGATATTTAAAAGACATACTTTTTATTAAATTCAGTAAGGAGGTACAAATAATATTAATGTTAATATTAAAAACTATTAAATAATTTTTTAATATTAGTATTAATATTGAAAAATATTAAATAACTGTTTTCTTGATATTTTCATTGTTAAAACGGATGGAAAAAATAGAATAACAAAACGCATACTTGAAGGTTTGAAAGACATACTTATATATATACACACATACACATATATATATATAAGACATACTTCTTGTTAAATTATCCTAAATTGTAGCACCATTACTACTAATCTTTTTTTTCCCTTTTGAATGACCTATGCATCCTAACACACCATATAAACTCGAATATTGAAATCACCTAACATGGATTAAAAAGTTATTGAAGTCACCTACAAATGTGTAGCAACAAATCATCAAACTAATTATTGCAAAAGAAAATAATTGATAAAAAATGTGCAACAACATACTTGCATAAAAACATTGCACTCTTAATCCATGTGCAGCAACATGTGCATCATAAAATCAACAAATATATCAGAATAAACCAACTATATAATTGCCCTTAAAATGATAAACCAACAAGTTTTTCAAGACCTAATGAAAAAGCTATAATCAGAACACTTCATCTTTCGCTTTTTTTCCACTTAGTGACATCTTCATCTTTCTTCTTTTTACCACATGTCTCAATAAGTTGTGGTTTCTTCAAAGAAAATTCAGATACTTTTCTCACCATCCCATCCTTAAACTTATTTATGTCACTTAAGACAATTCGAACTAAATATTCAACCCTCAACAATCGTCGTATCATAGCCTTCAAAGAATAAAATTAAAATACTCAATATAAGTAAGAAACTAGTTCTCAAAGAATCAAAATAACGAAACATATTAAAAATCTATACCTTGCCTAAGTCCGAACTTTCATAAACATTCCCTTCAAAAATTTCCATATGGTGCATAAGGAACACACCACAATCTAGATATTTGCTGTATTTTTTTTGCCAACTGAAGTTGACATTCTCAAAAACACATTTAAGAATATCATCTGCTTTTGTGTGATTAACTTCCCCAAAGAATACAAACATTTGATTTTGCTACATCAAAAATAATATATAAATAAATTGTCAATACATAGCTAACTTACCATAAAATATTAAGAAAACAGAAGAATACATACCACTACTTGAACAATATTGATGAACGATTCTGGATATGTATGCTTCCTATTATCTAGATAATGCATATTTCCTTCGATCAAACTAACCACAACACCAATATAATGACCATGCATATGGATTGGCACAAAGAACTACAATTTCATAAACAAACAACAAACAATTCATAAAAATAATAATAGTACTGTGTTGTTTCTTACCATATCAAATTCATCCAACTTTGCATTATTCAAATAACACCACTTTTTTCCAACAGCCTCTAACACTTTTTTCATTTTCTTCAACATTGTTGCCATCAACAATCCTATTCAAATAAAGCTTTTGCAAAACAAAAAGAAGTTGTAATGTTATTCATATAAATTTAAATTCAATCATATTTGTAGACATAAATCACATACTTATATGCATAAATCACATACTTGAATATGTAAGAGGCATACTTGAATAATGTAAGAGGAATACTTATACTTATACTTAAATTCAGTCAAAAATTCACATACTTATGTTCAGGAATCACATACTTATATCAAGAAATTACATACTTAATTAAAGATGTAAGATGCTTACTTTAACTTATACATAATTCAATCAAACATTCACATACTTGTAGGTAGAAATACCATATTTAAATGATGTAAAGTTTTTGCAAAATAAAAAGAAGTTGTAATGCTATTCATATAAATTTAAATTCAATCATACTTGTAGACAGAAATCACATACTTAAAGATGTAAGAGACATACTTATACATAAATTTAAATTCAGTCATAAAATAGCACACTAATGTGCAGAAATCACATACTTATATGCATAAATCACATACTTAAAGATATAATGTTAGACCAGTGTCATACATACATATATAAGATAAATACATACTTATATAAGCGCAACACATACTTATAATAAATACACTTACACTATGTCCAAAATAAAAAAATAAAGCATTTTTGTTGATGTGTGTAGTATTTAATATCAATGCCCACACATCAATAATACTTATGTAGATTTGTTGAAATGTATTCGGTAACTGTATTTCTTCAAATGAAATGGTATTAGTACTACCATATTTGAAGACAAGTTCACTACAAAAAAAGAGAACAAAAATAACATGAGAATAGAGAAAACTGAAATAAATATATAAATTTAAAAAATATGAAATACTATAATTAACTTGCCTTTTTGAGCTGTTGTCTGTTTGATAAACGCAATAATCAATCACCTATTTCTTCTCCCTTACCACTTCAGAAAATAATTTTCTATTCACATTAAAAAATGTGCAAATATATCCAACTTCTTCCCCTAAATTAAGAACAACAACTGCTTCACTCATTTTTTCCTTCTCCTGATCATTTCTTTTCAAATTTACTGATGTTACCTTTTGAATCTCTTCAATCAAAAGATCTTAGACTCATCTTCTAAAGTATCATCCACTTTAGTCACTTCTGGAGTTAATAATTCAAATGTAGGCATATTATCTGAGAACTTCTTAATCTTCATCGCCAGAAAATTCTTACTATATCAATCTATACATTTTTGCACTTTTGGATCTGCAAAAAAATCTTGAGTTCCAAACAATTCAGTAGGTGAATTGGAAGAAGTTGAAACAGATATGTCCATCAAATTCTCACTTCAAACTTTCATCAACTTAGCCATATGGAAGTTTGAAACAATAAAAATGTCTCTCCTTAGAAGAAGTAAAGTCTTATGGACAACATCCTACAATGGAAAGATAATTAAGTTATAATATATAAATGGAAACAAAATAGAATACTTTTAATAAATATATAAATAAATTACATCTTTGGCCATATCGTGGATTATTTTATCATCTAATTCTCCCCTTGGTATAAAGAATTTAATGAAATTTCTTCTTTCAGGGATCTCTTCTTCACCAACTTTCTCCTCAACATGAGTCTCCTCTTTCTTATCACCAGCAATCCCCTCTTTCTCAATTGTTACTTCTTCATTTCTCTATTTCCCACTTATTGGGTAGCACTCTACCCATTCACCTTGTCCATAGGTGCCTTTACTTCCTCTTTCATTCTTTTCCTCAATTTCTCATTGTCCCAATGTTGGATTAATGGTAATATGCAGGGCTCAATCTTTCATTGCCACTTCATTCTGTGGAAATAAATAATCTGAATGGCCAAAACACAACCACTTATTTTTGTTTGACAACGATTTTGATTATAATTGTCAACAACGACACATAGCTTCTTCAGAACGTAGTCACACCAATCAAAATAACATATTTTATCCACATCCCTAATTGAATTATATGCATTGAAATCCACAAGCTTGTTTATCATAGGAGTAAGAAATATTGACAGGCTGTACAACGTAAAAATACGTTTGAAATCCTCACCCCCCTCTTTCAAATCCTCTAACATCAGCTTATTCAACCTACTAAGAAGTGTCTTCACATCAATATCAAATCTCTCTTTCAACGTACCTAACTCAACAATCTTGTGATTTCTTCTAAGTTTTATTATTTTCTTACCATTCCTAGATAAAAGAAATATATCACATATATCGTTTGATGTGACTACAAAACTCCTATTTAGGCTTATTGATAGCATTCTACTGGTTCCATTGAAATTATTTGTAAGTCACTTCATGATATGACTAGGAATATAACTATCAAGCTTCAACTTTAGCAAACCACCAAAACCTATACTCACTACATCTTCCCTTTGCTTCTCATTAAGGCTCTTAACAACATGACAAAGACCTTAAGGTCTGCAGTGAGCTATAAAGTCTCTACAAATAAATACAATATATACAGAAATAAAAAATACAAATCACACAAATCACATATTTATGTTCAAGAATCACATACTTATATGCAGAAATCACATACTTAAACTTAAATTCATTCAAAAATTCACATACTTATGTTCAGGAATCACATACTTATATCAAGAAATCACATACTTAAAGATGTAATAGATATATTTTAACTTATACTTAAATTCAGTCAAGCATTCACATACTTGTAGGCAGAAATCACATACTTAAATAATACAAGAGGAATACTTATACTTATACTTAAATTCAGTCAAAAATTCACATACTTATGTTTAGGAATCACATACTTAGATCAAGAAATTACATACTTAAAGATGTAAGAGGAATACTTTAACTTATACATAATTCGGTCAAACATTCACATACTTGTAGGCAGAAATCTCATACTTAAATGATGTAGGGGGAATACTTTTACTTATACTTAAATTCAATCAAAAATTCACATACTTATGTTCAGACATCACATACTTATATCAAGAAATTACATACTTAAAGATGTAAGAGAAATATTTTAACTTATACATAATTTAATCAAACATTCACATACTTGTAGGCAGAAATCTCATACTTAAATGATGCAGGAAGAATATTTTTACTTATACTTAAATTCAATCAAAAATTCACATATTTATGTTCAAACATCACATACTTATGTCAAGAAATTACATATTTAAAGATGTAAGAGACATATTTATACTTATACTTAAATTCAGTTAAAAATTCACATACTTGTAGGCAGAAATCCCATACTTAAATGATGTAGGAGGAATACTTTTACTTATACTTACATTCAGTCAAAAATTCACATATTTATGTTCAAACATCACATACTTATGTCAAGAAATCACATACTTAATTATGTAAAAGACATATTTATACTTATACTTAAATTCAGTCAAAAATTCACATAATTATGTTCAGGAATCACATACTTATGTCCAGAAATTACATAATAATATAAGAGACATACTTGTCGACAGAAATCACATACTTAAAGATGTAAGAGACATACTTTAACTTATATTTAAATTCTGTCAAACATTCACATACTTGTAGGCAGAAATCTCATACTTAAATGATGTAAGAGGAATACTTATACTTATACTTAAATTCAGTCAAAAATTTCACATACTCATATTCAGGAATCACATACTTATGTCAAGAAATCACACACTTAATATTGTAAAAGACATACTTTAACTTATTCTTTCATTCAGTTATAAAATCACATACTTAAATTCAGGTATCACATACTTATGACAGCAAAACACATACTTATATTTAAAATCGGTGAGAAAATATAAATAATTACCTATTATTTTCTTCATTGGCAATCCCCTTTATCTTTTTCTCCACATAACTTGATTTTTTTTCTCCTTTTTTTCTCTTCCTCTTTCTTTTCATCTTTTGAAACTTTTATCTTAATTTCTTTTTGTTGTGGTTTATTTCCTGCAGCCACAATGTCATATCTTTTTCGCTTTGATTGTCGAGGTAAATACTCAAGAATTGCCTTTTCTTTCACCATAATTGTAAAGATTACCTTGTAAAAAAAACATTGAAACAAAGAAACACATTACTTCAACAAGTAGAAAACACATTTGGTTCAAAACATCAAAAACTAAAGATCAACAAACGAAAGGAAAATACCAGCAAATCAATAAAAATCTTGGTATTTCTACTTGCAACAGAAAACGTGATACAAAGTTATTCCTCTATATATGTAATTTGCAGAACCTACAGATGATCAAATCCACCTTCAGTTTTTTCCCATTTGCAATCTTCACAGTTGCAGTTCTTCAGTTTCAACACTTAAGGATTTGACATTGAAGGAACAATTTCCAATTAAGTCATATTTGATGGAAGCTAATTTCTCAAAATTATTCAACCAATAAGACAACAAACCAGACTTTGAGAGACAAATGAACAGGAAGTTTAGACAAGTTTTAGAGAGAGAAAAGAAGTGAATTCATCTGCACATTATCACAAGTATAGTCCAAACAGGGAACAAATCAGCATAAGAGGTGAGCAAATTATCGTAATTGTGGCATTCTCCATATTTCCAACGAAAAACATACTAAATCATCTTGCAAATGTCAACGCAAAGTTCTTATAGAAAGAATTAGAGTCCTTTTACATGTTTTCCTCTCTACAATAATAACTATTCCTAGTCTTCAAAATTATCAAGGTTTAAGACAAGCTCTACTCTAAGAAATAGTGCTAGGCATTTTGTATCCCTTTTTCTATTTTTCTAAAACACGTCAGTGCTCCAAATAACATGTGTTACCTACCTCTCTCTTTCTCGACAATATGTTTGTGCTTGTGTCTTCCCCCGTCTCTCTCTAAGCTTTTAATCCAATCACTAAGCAACAACATGTTGTATTATAATATGGTTGTATCTCTGTGTATATATCCAAAAAGTTGTGCTCTCAAATGTATATCAAAACCGATTGCCTGCTACCAAGAATGTATACTCTATACACAAAAAAAATAAATTAAACCAAAACGATACATACCAACAAATTAATAAAGCATGTAACAAAAGCTCTTTCACCTTGTTTTTTACAGCAAATTCAACCCACTCATCCACATCAGAACCCAAACTTTTATCATACTCTATAATAACTTCAAATTTCTCTAAATACTTTGCACTACGAGTGGAGAGTCCTATTAATCCAAGCTGCATATCTACGCATTTTCTCACCAGTATCGACACGACTACCCAAGAATCGAAGGCCTGATAATTCAGCCCAAAGAAATTGCCATCTTTTAGACAAGGAACTGGTAATTGAAGCTCTCTCAACACCCAAAAAAGAGAGAATATGTATCAATAAGCAATCTGACACAATTCGATTGGGGGAAATTAGCACAATTCGATTGGGGGATATTAGCAAAAATTACCCGATGGTGTGCGATGACTTATGTGCGACAGTGTGCGACGAACGTGTGATGTGCCTGAGAAAGACCTACGACATGTGTGAGAGAATGCAAAATGTTGGGCTTGCTAAATAATATATTGGGCTTGATGGATGATATATTGGGTTGGATTATATTTTTTGGGTTGGGTTCTGTTTTGGGCCGGGTCGGCTACTGGGTCAAATAAATTCGTCATCCGAAAGGGGATCCGTTTGATGTGTACTAAGTAAGATGTGGGTTGTCTTTAGTCCACCAAAACAAATTGCCCTACCCATCCTGGATTCCTTCTCTTTCCCTTCGTTCGACTTCAATGCCTGCAGATCCATATGAACCTCAGAATAAAAAGATAAAGAAATTCTGCTGTATTTTTACTTAACTGAATCGAAACAATAGAACATTCCAGAATAATTCCGTTGAGATGGCCGGAGTTTCGGTAGCGGCGGAGTGGCAACTCCTCTACAATCGGTACTACCGGAAGCCGGAGCTCTACCAGATGCAGTGGAAGCACGTTGACCTCACGCTCAACAAGATCGCCTGCGCCTCCTTCGGCGGTCCGATCGCCGTCATCCGCGATGACGCCAAGATCGTCCAGCTCTACGCCGAGTCCGCCCTCCGGAAACTCCGCATCTTCACCTCCTCCGGCCGCCTCTTATCGGAAACCGTGTGGAAGAACCCCGGCGGCCGCCTCATTGGCATGTCGTGGACCGATGACCTAGTTTTAGTCTGCGTAACTCAAGACGGCACCGTTTATTCATACAATATCCATGCCGAGTTGCTTAGCACGTTCACTTTAGGCAAAGAGTGCTTTGACAACAGCGTTGTCGAATGCGTCTTTTGGGGGAACGGCGTTGTCTGTATCAACGAAGCATTCGAGATTTTTGCGGTGCCGGATTTCAAGATCCCTAAGACGGTTAAATTAGCGGATTGTAATTTGGAGGAGCTTCCCCACTGTATGACGGTGATCGAGCCACAATATACGAAATCGGGTGACGTGGAGGTGCTGCTAGGGGTTGGAGATCATGTGTTGTTGGTGGAAGAGGATGGGGTGCAGCCCCTTGCCGCGGAGCTTGGGCCGTTACAGAAGATGGTAGTCTCGAGGAAAGGAGAGTATGTTGCGTCATTCACCCATGATGGAAGACTTCTGGTCATGTCTTCAGATTTTTCCGACGTTATCATCGAGTATGCTTGTGAGGTATATCTGATATTCTGCTTCCTTGTTAAGATTTTGATTAAATTGTCAATTTCACTTGCTTGGTGTCATTAATGCAATTATTTGGCTCTGTTTATTAGTGTCATGGTGTTGTATTCAATCACATTGTTGACTAAGTTAAAACTGTATACGCTCATGTGAGATGGTGAGTGGTGGAACTGGATTTTTACATTAAGATTGAAATTCACCAGAAAAATTCCATTAATGGACTGAACAAATGTGGACAGCTGATCAATTTCTCATGTTTGTTGCAAGTTGTCCTTGTACAAAGATGGAAAATGTTTATTATGCAATTTTATAAGCTGCAAAATGAAGTATGTTGTCCTTTTATAGCATTTTGGGTTCCTTTGAATTATGTCTGATGATTAGCTTTGTTTAAGTCATGCTATTCTAGTGAAAGAACCCTAGTATTATAACCGAACATTTAATCAGCCTTTTCCTAGGACTATGTATATAGACAAAATGTATGATCTTGATATTGCTTTTTCCTAATCATCCATAAGTACCAGAATTTTATGACTATTCCTTACTAAATTGATTTTAGAGTGCAATGAACTAGATCATCTGCCTCCTAATTGGGCAATCAACTGTAAGATTGCTTCCACAGAGTTAAGATTGGGAAATATTATTGTTTCTTGAGGTCGTAATTCTACTTTATTTCTTATATAAGAACATGTCGGGATGATCAAATTACACTGATAACACTTCTATGCTGCCTCTGGCATAAAATTATTAATTTTTTATACTGTCCTTAAGCACTTTTAGGGCACTTCAGACTGCACCATATAGTCTATCTAATGCTTTCTGTTATTTATATGTTTTCAGTCAGCCCTTCCCCCTGACCAATTAGCTTGGTGTGGATTGGATAGTGTCTTACTTTACTGGGATGACATGCTACTGATGGTCGGCCCTTATGGTGATCCAGTTCGCTACATATATGATGAGCCAATAATTCTTATCCCAGAATGTGATGGGGTGCGGATTCTATCTAACACAAGCATGGAGTTTCTACATCGAGTTCCAGACTCTACAGTATCCATCTTTCAGATAGGAAGCACCTCACCTCCTGCTCTATTGTATGATGCCCTGGAGCATTTTGATAGGCGAAGTGCTAAGGTAATTTTTGCATTCATATAATTTAAAATATTCTTCCATGATGCTGTTCTGACATAGTGGCCCCACCTACATCTTGTTTTCTTTGGTATTGACCTATGTGCAGTGTGATATTTGACTAAGGTGACCAAGATGTTGTTCAGTTTTAGGTTATTATTAAAGATTTGCTTGTAAATTCTGTAGACATGGAATACTTCAATCAAATTTTTGATGTGTGAAGCAGAATATGTGCATTGGAAATATATTTTCTGTGCCTTCTCTGCTTTTCCTACTTCTCTTCCGTTTGGTCATATTAAACAGGAAACACAACAAACTGGTCCAAGAATTATTGGTCCCTAACACCAACACTTAGTGATTTTCCACTTAATGTTTGTGCCTTATCATTTGTCAACTTGAAAGTGTTACAGCAAGTTGCTCTTGAATAATAAATTATGTCCATTTGGAGAGGTTTATAAGATTTGTTAGCTTGATCCTTCTCTGCCACAATAATCAGTTAATCAGTTTCCAATCATGGCATACTGAGGATGAGATTATGATTAGGACAAGTATGGCTACTTCCATGTGGTTTAAGGTCGTGACAAATTTAAGTACATTTTTTTCTTAACACAAAAAATGTAAGTGTAATCATCTTTTATCTGTTAATCGGTTTTCATCGTGGCATAATGAGGATGAGATTATGTTTATCCATGGAAAACTATCATGTTGTTTAAGGTCGTGTCAAGTTTAAGTCTGTGTTTTTATCTTTAGTAAAATTAATTTTTGTTGCCATAATTCCATTAATTCTGGTCCTACATGGGGCTCATGTGTATTTTTTGGGTCTGATTCCCTCTTTGCTGGCAAATAATGTCAGACTCACCTTAATTGAAACTACGCAGATGGTAATACTACCTTTTTGTTATATGTGTGTAAAGAAGAACACATAGTTAACATTGTTACAACCTTAAACCACATGTAATTTTCCGTACTTTTTCCTATATTTAATTTGTTCTTGATGTGAAGCGTCATGTAGGACAGGGACTAGGGAGCTATGCCAAAAACTTAACATTACTAACGGGTGCTAACACATACATACCTTTATGCTTAATAGAAAGAAAAAAAACACATACTTATATTTGTCACAACCTTAAACCATACTGTAGTTTTTCGTACTTTCCCAAATTCTTTTTATCAGCTTTTCACTTTCTAAAAAATAGTTTTGACTTTGGATTAAGAATCTTAAAATGTGGGTTTAGAAGGTGTAATATTATGACATTAGGCTCTTTAAAGTTGGATTTTAGCTTACCTTAAGATGTGTTTCTAAACTATGATGTTATTAAAAATTTTTATTGGAGTACTAAAGTCATATCTGGCAGGCTGATGAAAACTTGAGATTAATCCGCAATTCACTGCCTGAAGCTGTTGAAGCTTGTGTTGACGCTGCTGGCTATGAGTTTGATATTTCACTGCAACGGACGCTACTGAGAGCTGCGAGCTATGGACAAACTTTTTCTAGGTAATTGGTGTGGAACTTGATTTATGTGCATATGCTCTTTCGTTTTGTTTGATTTATCATCAGTTGAATTATTATTCATGATTGACATGTTACCAATTTAATGTTTTTGTGATGATCTTCCTTGTTATGTGATTTAATGTGCATTCATTTTTTATTTGAATATTTGAAGACAAGACCACAGTTGTTTACCTTTTGGACTAGCAAACGAGATCAAGAAAGTTAGTCATCCTATTTGTGTGCATAGAGTTCCTTAGGTATTTCTATCTACAGATACAAGTTATTGCTTTGCATGCCCCAAAATCATAATAGTTTACTTCTGTATTAATATATATTATCATGTTCTGGAAGCATTTCCTTTCAGTCCTAATGCTATGGTTATTTTCCTTGACTGACATTGAAAGAACAAGAACTATAGGTTCTGTTACTGCATCCAAATTCTCTTTTATGAGTTTATTTATTTTGTTTTTTCATTAGACAGAGTAAGATGACTATACCTTCGAATATTTAATAATTTTCTGAAATGTGTTCTACTTCCGATCTGAAAGTTATCATTATTGCTCTCTGTTAAAATAATAATTTTTAAGCACATAATTAATTTGAAGTGAAAATTATAATGCCGCTAGACCAATTGCTGTAATATGCTTAACTGCCAAAATTATGGACTAGTGGTATTATTCTGTAGTTTAGTACATTGATGGACTTGAAATGCTAAATCTGATGATCGTGCTAGTTCATTTTATGTGGCATACATCCTTTCAATGTTTCAAAAGTCAAAAATGACAATGAAAAATATGACATTTCATATTAATTTGATCAAAGAAGTTTTCCAATATACACGTGCAATAACATCACCGAGATTTTTCACTTCTCAGATCTTCTTTAGCATTGTTTCTTTAAAACTGTATGTCCTATTACATAAGTTCTCTGGTACTTTTCTCTTCATGCTCCTACAAGAACATTTTCTGATTTTTTTTTCTTGTTAATGATATCCAGTTGGCTTTGGCAGCCATTTTCAACGAGACAGCATACAGGAGATGTCTAAGATGCTGCGTGTCTTAAATGCTGTACGCCACGTCGACATTGGTGTTCCTTTAAGCCTTCAGCAGTACAAGGTGTTAACTTCTCACTACTTTTTGCTTAAAGTTTCAAGTACTAAATTGCCATCTTGGAAATAATCTGATTATTTTTAATGTCCTCAACGTGTTTTTTCAGTTACTTACTCCCTCAGTGCTGATTAACCGTCTGATTAATGCTCACAAGCACCTTCTAGCTTTGCGGATATCAGAGTACCTTGGCTTGAACCAAGTAAGTCATTAACTTTCTCTCTTATTTAACTGTATACTGTACCCGATCTCTCCCTATTGTAGCAGTCACCTGGGTAGTTTTGATTTCTTTCACTGCTATTGCTCACTTGGTATACAATTGCTTCACTCATTAATTTTTATATTGTCTATTCTGCATAATATATAATTGCTTTTTAGTGAATCTAGAGTTGCTAATTGGTAGCTTTTACTATTATAATAAGAAAAATTATGATTTATTTGGGATTCTTTTCTCAATGTAGAATGAAATGACTGGCTGCCTTTATAGTGGAAGGTATCCAACTTATTGGATCGCTTGTTAACTGGAGGTTGAGTTTATATTAATTTGTTTATTGAAGTCCACTTGGGAACATTGATAAAGCTGTAATAATGAAATTGTTTGTTTGTGACCAGAGGATGGGTCCCTATAATGTAGAGTAGGAGAATTTGGTTGATTAATCACTTTAAGTTTTCTATCAGTCATTGTTTCACATTATGATGTGAAGTTTTGGACAGATTTCTAGTTGTGCTAATACTGCAACCTTTTAAATGTCAATGCAAAGAAAACTAGAACTGATGTAATATTGCTTGATTCTTAAAGAAGTTAGGGTATGTTGGGTTGACATCTGCCAAATACTCCCTTCCCCCATTTCTTCTCCTGATATGCAATTAAACACATTCACAATTTTCAATACGTTTTGTCACTAGTACATCACATTTTCGATACACTCATTTCAAACCCAAAATCCATCCTAACATTCATTGTTGTTCACATCTCTGCTTCAAAGTTGATGCAAAAGAAAATAGTTGGTTTTGATTTGCTCTTATATGTAGCCTGCTAATTTGAGAAGAATGCGAACTGATTTTCTGTATATGCAAGAAGTTATCCATCATCAGTTAAATGCTTGAAGCAGTTTGTCATTTTGATTGAAAATTCACCACCATATTGGCAAAAAAAAAATTATAATTTTGATGCTGTGTAGGAAATCGTGTTAATGCACTGGACTTGTACAAAGATATCAGCATCCTCGGCGATTCCTGATGCCAGTCTTCTTGAAATTTTACTTGACAAGGTAAGTTTTTTGAAGGCTTCATTATTGTTTATAACTTTGGGATACCCAATTTCAGGTTTTAAATTGTTGATTGGGTTGAGTTTATCTGGTAACAGGGGTGCTGTTTTAATTTTTTGTTGGTTGGGCTTATTTTCTAATAGGGATGATGTTTCTAAATGTCTTGAATGAGCTGTTGTAAATTTCTGTGGATGTGAAGTTATATACAGGTTGGGGATCTGCCTAATACCCCCACCATCTTTGGGAAAAAAAATAATAATTATGTTTTGTGTTATACATATATTCCCTCAAATCTTCCAGTCATTAGCTTTTCTCCTGTCCCAATGGCGTCGTGATAGAATTAGATTTTATGTTTGATGGAAAGAACAGCAGTTCAATTCTGTTCACCAGTTTATTCCATTCTTTTTTTATAATTGTTATTTATTTGAGAAGCAATTACTAATGGGATTATCAGTTGTGAGGGGCGGATAAAGGAGTAACATGTTAAATGGCAGAGTAAAGACATCTTGTGTTATGTATGTCAATAAAATTCATAATTTTTACAGACTTTGCCATCAATATATGAAGAGTGGTAGCTTTTCCATTTAAGTTAAGTCACAATACTCTCAACCGATGTTGATTTGTTCTGGTTGTAGATTGCATAATGTATTACGAAATATAATAATAACTAATCATAACAAACCTGATTACCTTAGGTTTGAAAAGATATCTGGGCAAATGCAGTTTAATATTGGAGTGACTTGACTATTTTTTTCGTTGAGTTTAAATATTACCAACAAACTAACTGAACCATAATACTTCCATAACTCGATTCTGCAATTACCACTTGTTTAGTCTCAAAAATCTATCTGAAGTATTGTTCATGGAATCTCAGCTGAAGATATGCAAAGGAATATCTTATGCAGCTGTTGCTGCTCATGCTGATAAGAGTGGCCGTAGAAAGTTAGCTGCTATGCTAGTTGAACATGAGCCACATTCCTCCAAACAGGTAGTGTTGGATTTATTCCTTTTTGACCTGTCCTTGTGTCATTTTCTATACAGATTTGATTATTTCTTCTTCTTTACATGCTTATAAGCTCTTAAGTAGCATGATTATCGCCCTGTTTCCCTGATGTCACTTATTCAAAGTCATTCCTCTGAAATACTTTTGTGGAAACTTTGTAAAGCAATAACATTTTACATGTCAGATTCCTCTCTTGCTAAGCATAGGAGAAGACGATTCTGCACTTTTGAAGGCTACTGAAAGCGGTGATACTGATCTTGTTTATCTTGTCCTGTTTCATATCTGGCATAAGGTGCAATTAAGTTTAAGATGGATGTTCTTAAACATTTATATTGTAGGCCGCCTTTATATTAAATTGTAAGATGAGATTTCTTGATCATAGTTCCTTGTGTACAATATGCAATATTGCAGAGAGCGCCATTGGAGTTTTTTGGAACGATACAAGCCAGAACTCTTGCACGTGATCTGTTTGTTACTTATGCACGGTAGGACACTACTTATCCTCCCAAAACACCACAACTATATGGGAGGAAAGCTTCTTATATTGATGTGGTTTATCTTTTTAATCTGTTGATCTTCTTCTTCCAGGTGTTGCCATCATGAGTTCTTGAAGGACTTCTTTTTGTCCACTGGGCAACTTCAGGTTGATTCTTGGGGTCTATTCTCCTTTATCATATTACTATCAACTTGTTTAGAAAGTGAGTATGCTATTTTCTAGTGATAGTATTTCTCTGCTAAGAGATATTGGTCATAACTAAACTACTCTTGTAGGAGGATTAAATTAATAGTGTTAATATTGCCTATTCCAATTCAGAAGGAAATTTTGATTTTTCCTGCATATTTCCTTTTCTTTCATCAGTTTGCTTTGCCACTTTTTTTGTGTGTTGCTTGGACTCGGTATGGGTATCTTCTGATATGAGAATGTATCTGGCAGTTTGATTTATTTTTTGTAAAGAAAATTTAGGATACATGAATATGGCTGAACGGATCCAAAAGGATAATACTGGTACGGGCATACTTCTATACATACACAAAAAAATAAAAAAAGTACATATATAGTACTATAAGTTAAAGATCAATCAAACTGCTGATAAAAATAAGATTGCAAAACAATAAGTTTAAAATCCAAACCATTAATATAAACAACAAAATGACATACATAACTTCAAAGGTTCATAAAAACTTTAGAAAGGGTGTAACATCATGTTTTCAAAGATTCCACGTTAAAAGGATCTGGTATGCGATCCATCCCATTACCAGTGAACTTGGAGGATATGTGGATCTGGTATTATTTCAATTTTGTATTAGTCAGTTCACTTCTCAACCCTAAATAGGCACGGTAATTCATATTTAGCTTCTCTTTGCCTTTCTATTCCACAATGTTGTGATTAAAGTTTTTATCATTTCACAGGATGTAGCTTTCCTCCTGTGGAAAGAATCATGGGAACTAGGCAAAAATCCTATGACTAGCAAAGGATCTCATCTTCATGGCCCACGTGTAAAACTAATTGAAAAGGCCCATAATCTTTTTACCGAAACAAGAGAACATGTCTTTGAGTCCAAGGCAGCTGAAGAGCATGCGAAGCTGTTAAGGTGATCATTTTGTTTGGTGCTTATAGTTATGGGCTTGTGAATACCTCCATGAATTGTGGCGAGTTAACTCTCTAATTCCCTTGAGTTCTGTATGATTCCATCTACCATTATGTGGTCTAAGGTTACACGATATCTCCACTCATTGCTACATGAAGATCTTATTTCTTCCCAGCATCTTTCAGTTTCTAATATTTGGATGAGTTGCTGCCGGACTGGTGCCATAACTTCTGTTATGAATGTGAAATATGATATGTGAGAAGAATTTTGCATATGCCATGGAAACAAATACTCTCTACTCTGTGAACCATGGAACCACATTTGGTGACTTTAGGAACAAAATATCTTGTAGTAGATAAACTTTCTTGCGACTTTTGTATTCAATGGACCTGTTTAAGTTAGGTCATTGGCTATTCTTCCCATACTCCCTCCTCACCACCACCACACCCCCCCCCCCCCCACCATCACCATTCTGCACCAATTTAAATTTCTGTTTTCATATAATATGAAACATGTGTTTGCTTTCTCATATGCGGCTCCCATCTCACCTTTGCTCTTTACCTGCAGAATTCAACATGAATTGGAGGTGACCACAAAGCAGGCCATTTTTGTGGACTCTAGCATCAGCGACACAATTCGCTCATGTATTGTTCTAGGAAATCATCGGGCTGCTAATAAAGTTAAAAATGAATTTAAGGTCTGTATATTCCAGATAATTTTCCTACTGAACAATATACTAAAAATGATATGCAACAGATCTTAAGAATTCTCATGACTGTTCACACACTGATGTGTATGTGCAAGTTTATTTTAGCTCAATCGATTCTCTGAAATAACACCGACATGATTCAGGTTTCAGAGAAGCGATGGTATTGGCTTAAAGTCCTTGCTCTGGCAACAATTCGAGATTGGGAAGCACTGGAAAGGTTTTCAAAAGAAAAAAGGCCACCGATTGGTGAGTGTTCCATGTCCACAGTTAATTTGGAGAAAGTTGTTTTATAGAGTTTTTGACATTTGCATTTAGTTCAAGAATTGAGTTCCAAGTTTTTGCTCACACATTTGTACTGCCATGTGTAGGGTATCGTCCTTTTGTAGAGGCGTGTGTGGATGCAGGAGAGAAAGATGAAGCACTTAAATATATACCAAAACTCTCAGATTTGAGGGAGAGAGCTGAGGTAAATGTCAATTATAGAAAGGGATTAATGTTGTGTTAAATTAAAAGTGTTTAATGAAGGAATTGGCGAACACAGGCTTATGCTAAAATCGGAATGGCAAAGGAAGCTGCAGATGCAGCATCTCAAGCAAAGGATGGTGAACTGCTTGGGAGATTACGACTCACTTTTGCCCAAAATGCGGCAGCTTCCTCTATTTTCGATACTTTGAGAGACCGTTTGTCTTTCCAGGGAGTCTCCTAGTTCCTCTCTACCACAACCTGGATGATGATTATGATGATGGATTTTCTTGCTTTTTTTTTTCCCATGGTGTGGATAAGTTATGGTGGAAGTTGCTTTGGTTTGGTTTGTTTATAAAATGTCATTTGAACTCAACGTTTTGGTTTTGTTTTGTAAAATTACTTATTTTGTCCAATTTGGTGGTGTTTCGAATTTTTGTTGCAGTTCCCCTCTCTCTCTCTCTCTCTCTCTCTCTCTCTCTCTCTCATACATCTATACCTTCTCAGTAAAATTCCATTTAACATGGTTTGAAACAACTAGTTATGACTTTGGGGAAGAATAACAGCATCATCATCAATGAATATTGGAGTCGTCTTTAAAAGATTTTGTTGCAAAATGCAGATAAAGTCAGTGTGGCAAAAGTATAGCAATCAATTAGTTTAGATGGGAATAACCAATAAATAATAGCAATCAATTAGTTTAGATGGGAATGACAGTAAATAAATATATATAAAAACTAATGTGAGACGGTTTCATGGATAGTTATTGTGAAATGGAGTCTATCACCTACAAACATGTTATAAATTGTAGGGTCAAACATGTTAATTGTAGGGTTTAGTTGTGAGTCAATCTATTTCACGCAATATAATAAAAATCCGTGAGACGGTCTCAAAAAAGATTCACTCATAAATATATTATATTGTTCAGCCGTTGAGCTCGTGAATAACCAACCTATCGTTATATGATAGTTTGGTTAGAAGCAATATTACATACATAATATAAATTAATTCTATTACAATGTCTAATATAATATCCTCCAACATAACAGGACCATAATTCAAAATAGAAAACTCTGTTTTTTCCACCTAAAATTTCCTTTTATTTTAGTAAATTGACTTTTTAAAATTTAATTGCATTTATTTATTTCATGGTTAATTTTATTTGGGGTTAATTGCAACAACATCAAATTATGAGCGATTTTACATATAAACCATCAAATTTTTTCATGTCACAAATATATTCAAACTACCAACCTAATTTTCCGGCCACTTTTCATCGGATTTTAACACCTGACTTGTGCGTGACATCAAATTAATTACAACAATCTCACCAAACTACCGACGATTTTGCACATAAACTACCAAACTTTTTTTTTTTTGCATCAATATATATAAAGTATATGGGTTTGACACTTAAACCACCAAACTCATTTTCTGGCAATTTTTAATCGAATTTTGGTACGTGACTTTTATGCGACATATTTTCAAGGTTTTTTTGTTGAAACAATTGAGTCGTATTCTCGCGACATAGAGAATTTTACTTCTGGATTAGGGCTTGAAGAAAAGAAGCAAAAATTTCCCTTTCATTTTTGTCAAGCCGTAAAACTTGCAAACCTAGGTGATTTATTGCTACTAGTCCTCTCACGTAAAACCTTATCAATTATGCAATTTGAAATATCAGCTTGGTTGCGCAAAATGGTGTTTGAGGAAAAATGATTTGTTGACTGACTATTGTATGGCTTTTCTTAATTTTTTGGGGATTTTATGAACACCGTTTCACCATCTTTACGAGTTGTTTCAGTGAAAATTTGGTGGGATTTATGATTCGATGTCATGCGCAAGTCACGTGCCAAAAATCCAGTGAAAAGTGGCTAGGAAAATGAGTTTGATGGTTTAAGTGTCAAACCTGTATAGTTTATATATATTGATGTCAAAAGAAAAAAAAAAGTTCGGCGGTTTATGTGCAAAATCGATGATAGTTTGGTGTGGCTGTTGCAAACTTAATGTTACGTGCAAGTCATGTGTCAAATCTGGTGAAAGTGGCCGGAATAATAATTTGATGGTTTAAATGTCAAATTCGTATAGTTTATATATATCTATGCCAAAAAAAAAAAAGGTGGTTTATATGTAAAACCGCTCATAGTTTGGTGTGTTTACTGTAATTAACCTTTTACTTATTATTTAACATAACTATTAAATAATAACTCATGTAACTTTAAAATTTCTTATTCATTATTTGATTTTAAATTGAAAAAACATAATAGATATGAATTCTTTTAGGGGAGAGCCATGATTGATTCCTTTCTTCTAAATACAAAATCATAATTTCAAATTAACATAATTAAAGTTTATTTTTAATACATGAAAAATGTATCGAATTTATTATTACTATCTGTAGTTTTATTTATAATATCGAAAGTTTAAAAATAAATAACTTCTTCATTTAACATTCATTTTTAAGACATGGTTTATCGAATTTATCATTTTTATTTGTAATTTTGTTTATTGTCAATTTTTGTTTCATATTTGTAATTTTTAAGAGGATCTAGGGTGATAATTTTTTTTAAAACAAATCATAATTTCAAATTATAATTATTCATTTAAAATTTATTTTTAATGCAAAACATATAAAATTTATCATTTTTGTGATTTTTAATTCATTACTTACATTAAATATATAAAAGCAAAATATCAAAACTAACAAAATTTTTATGATATAATTTTATTTATTTTCAGTTTTATTTCAAATTTGTAATTTTTAAGGTTTTTAAATATTTTTAAATAATTCATAATTTCATATTAAAACATATTCATTTAAAATTTGCTTTCAATGCATGACATATAGACTTTATTATGTTTATGAATTTTTATTTTTTATTTAAATTATATATATAAAAAATATCAAAATTAATGTATTTAAAATTCAGTGTATTTGAATATTTTTAATTGATATGTATTATTTTCGACCACAGTAGTAAACTCAAATATTGGAATTAAAAAACTCTGTTTTTTAAATAAAATTTTTACTTTAAGAATTCAAAATACGACGACAATAAATGAAGTTACAAATTAGAAAAATAATAATTTTCTAAAATATAAATTTTAGATTGTTTGAGAGAAAAATTTATAAACAAGACTTTTGATATAATGAATAAAATATAATTGCTAATATAATGATTAAAATATAATTACAAATGTGACATCCGTACGCGTTGTACGAGAGAAATACGAGAAATACTAGTTAACAAACAAGATATATTCCTAGCTTTTATTTGAAATGAAATAGTGCAACAATAATGATCCTAATTCTCACTTGTCATACTAATTTCTTTCTGTATAATATATATGGGTAGATTCTTGCTCACTTAGAAACTGCATATGGTGAATCTTCATATTTTCCTTGCCACCTATAAATCGATGAAACAATCAGTCGAAGAATTAGCTGAAGCAGCATGGGAAATTCTTAAGGGGACACCAGGAAATAAACTAACCTGAATTCATCTCCTGTTGGGATTTTCAGCTCCAAATCTTCTTCAAATGGCTGCAACACATCCTTTATCTTTTCTGCATCAACGGCTTCAAGAGTCGGGGGCTCCCACTGCACAATAAAAAGGGTTGAGTTCGAGGTGGAGATGCGCATCATGAGCATGTTTCTATGGAGGTTTTCTTCTACTTTTTCTTTTTTATTTAACTTGTATAAAACATCAGAGAGAGATGGAGAGAGAGACGTACTTTTGGTGCATTATCCTTGTCGATTGTAACAGCTCTAATACCCTTGATTAGAGAAGGGGTAAAGGTGATTTAGTATAGGCTAAATCAAGCTACAGAAAACACAGAGTAATTTGGAAAAAGTAAAATTGTCTATAATATACCTCATAAACATCACCAGATATTAGGCTCCGAAGGATATTCATTGTGATCCTGAACTCTTTCTTTAGGCTTTCTGACAGTGTATGCTTCCTCCCTTCACGAATCTAAACAAAATCAGAACCACCATCAGTGACATGATCTAAAGACTAATTCAAAATGCGGGCAATTACAGAGAGAGAGAGAGAGAAACAACATTGGATGCATACTATTGCACAAATCTTGATTGAGATATTAAGGAGAAACATTACCGACTGTAATGTTATCTTTAATGCGGTTGGTGATGATCTCTTTAGGCCTTTAAGGAACGGTACTATCCACCCATTTCCTTCTTTGCTCGCCTCAGCTTCCTGGAAAACAAATATATTGCTCAATAGGATAATCCAGAGTGTACAAAATGATGTTATCAAATTCACTCACAAATGATGTCAAAATTTCTTCCACAGAATCCTTGGAAAAGCACTCATCAATGCTTGCTTTCCTGCATGTAAAAATCAGACCTATAAATCCTGGGGAAATTTGAAGATAACTAATTCATCAAGATGAACATTGAACGGCATTTACTTGTTCAAGACACTTTCTTCATCAATCTGAACATTAATGGAGAACTCCTCAATGGCAGATTTGACAGCATGCTCTTCACCACTATTTAAACTTATCAGACGATTCTGTAGCTCTGGCAGTTTCTAAACAAAGAAAATTGCATAAATAGAGTCAGTTGGCTGACATAGAATAAAATACAGTAAAACAATCTTTCATGAGTTCAAATCACGTTCCAAGATCCAGTAAGACATCTCAAGTTATCTCTAAATTTTTATTTACATCAATAGCAAAAAAAAGGCATGAAGAAACTCAATGCCACTAAGATAACAGATCTTTTAAATATTATTTTCCATTACAAACTGTGGCGTGATTCGGATGAATGCTCCACTTTTCATGCAATGTTAAAAACAGAATCAAAATGTTGATTAAATTTCATGTAACCTCAGAAGGAACAAAATGAGTGGCAAGCCCTGATGCAACCAACTCAGCGCCATTCAGCCTTGCTCCTGTTAAGCCCAAAAACTCCCCTAAAGCCAAACAAGCACTTTCATGAAATTAGCCACAAGCACTTTCAAATATTATATTTTTCTCGACTACTTGATTATCAAAGCTTACCTAGATGTCCAGGGAGCTGTGAAAGGATGTATGAAAAACCACAGTCAGTATGAAAGCCAATGCTTGCCTCTGGAGTTGCAAAAACCTATCCGATTGTAAGTGAGACAAACCATTAAGATCCATAATGCCAAAACACAGACAAAAAAAACGAAAGGTTAACTGCACTAACCGTCTTTTCTGTGACAACAGAGAACTTCATTGGGACCATTAAAGATGCACCTCCACCCATGGAAATTCCATGAGCTAGAGCAACCTGATACACTCAATAATTAATAACTAGAGTGTTTACTGCAAACTGACTGATATGTATGATTTGTTGGTTATGATGATACCTGTGTTTTCTTATACGTATGGATGTGGTAACAAAGCCAATACATTCTATAAACCACTTCAAGACTTGGATCCTCTGTAGAAGACATAAAGCAAAATGTATAGGTGAACTTCTAGTAGTGCTCGTAGATCAAAAGGTAGAAGAATCAAATTCTTTTATAACAATCCACTTACTTGACATCCTTCCATCGTAAAACATTTTCAGATCCCCACCAGCTGAGAAAGCACGACCGGATCCCTAGAGAAACATGAAAAATCTTGAGGTTACTATGTGGCACTTCTTGAACCAAGTTAGCTAATCATCCCATGGGATGAATAACTGCACACAAGCTACTCTATACAATCATTTAGATAGATGTCACCACGTATGAGGGTCATAGTTGAAAATTGACCTTGATTAGTACAAGTTCTGCATCGTCATCTTTTTCCCACTTTTCCAGAAGCTCTGTAAGCAAAGCTACCTAGTCCATTTTTTAATGAAAAGTCAGAGAAAGGAAGAAGAATTCAATTTGAAGAACAATTTAAGTTGGGATTTGATTCTTGAAGATACCACATCAAATGAAATAACGTTCAATCGTCGAGGCTGGTTCAAGGTAAGCACTCTTACATGGCCAAACTCCTCACCAAGAACAACCTGAGGAAACTCAAATAGTCAGCCAAAAATTATTCAACGTGATTACTGAAAAAGGAGAAACTAAATTATGAAATATAAAGCCAATTTGTCTCCTCAACAAATTACCTCTTCATCTGGATTTACAGCCAATTGTGCCATCTGAATATCAATCAGCTTCACCCAACAAGTATCACAGAAAAACCTACAATCATTAGGAGCCAACTAGGAAATTGAGTCAAAGCAGCTATTGAAAATTTCACATAGATGTGGAACCACATAGATTGAGGTTATTATTATTATTTCTATAATCTGATTACACCTTCTAACTTAGCTAATAAGTATGAATATTCAAAAAAAAAGTGGATATTAGCCATGCCCCACAATAAACAATTATCTTGCTGAATTTCTAAGTCATCCTATACCAAAAACTGCACAAACAAGATTCTCTGTACCAAATGGTGTTTTGTCTCATTTCCAAATAACAATGTGTATATTAGATAACACTAAAAGCACTATTGGGATCAAAACCAGAAAAGGAAAACTGTTTTGATCTGGTATCTTCATTTTACTCTTTCAATTTAACTTATAATTTTGATAAATGCACCTTTCAGGTTCCAATATTTCTATCAAAGAACAACTCTAGCATGATTTAGTTATTAAAAAAGAAAATAATAATAGCTTTCATATATCTTCTGCACTAATGCAGCATATGCATGAATCAGAGATAAATGAGTAAAACCAATTGACAGAATCAAGTGGGATTCTATTAATCTAGAAAAACTATGATTCAATAAACTGGGCAAACAACAAGAAAAGTTGAAAGTTTCAAGCAATCTTCATGATAGAGAGTTACAAAGAAACCACTTACAGGAGAGAGAAAATTTTGCCAAAGCTTTTCAACTTTTCGTTTCAATGGAAATTTCGAGAATATTTTGTTTAAATAAAAGGTGGTTTGGTTCTGTTAGGAGTTTGGTCCTAGTCAATTCTGGTGTTTTGTTGCACTTGGGTCCTTCAGATGGTACAAATATACATATACACCCCCACCTTTGTTTTGGACTTTTTTTGAAAATTTTAGCAAATATAGGCAAACTTACTGCCCGTTACACATGACATACCATCTATGGTATACGAAAATAAGGGGATATTTTTATTTTTATTCTAGTTATCGTGATATTGTTTGGAAATAATTTAAAAGTCATCCAATTTCACTAAATTTTCATTGAAATTTATTAAATATGATGGAAATCGGCATTTGACTCGCACGATTTATAAATTTGGCATTTTCATTCTTTTAGATGATTTGAGATAAATTTTTTAATTTTAATGTGGATTTCTGTAAACTAAAAAAAATTGAAAAAATAGTTCAGAAAATCTTTTCAAGTCATTTAAGTGGTTGAAAATTCCCAAATTTATTTATCACACCAATTTCTGGTGGATCTTAAACATTATGATGAAAATTGAAATAAAATGGGACAAACTTTGAAGTTTCATGATTAATATTGATATTTTTAATATTAATATTGATATTTTTAACGTGACATGATTATTTTCATACAACATTTAATTAACAAGATAAAAATTGGACTTCAACAATAGATATACATTAGCAAACTTTACAAATTAAGGAATCGTATAAATCGACTATGTACTCTTTGTTTAAGTATAGTTATTAAAAGATAATTTTTTTTGGTAAAATCATCTAATGGATTTCATTTCATGAGACGAGACGAGTTCGGCCCGGTTAATGACTTGATCAATGCATTGGTCAACATCAGGTCATCGAAATCAAATGTAATACTATTATGTGTATTTGTAATACTTTTGAGAATATTAATTTGACAAGTAGCATTATGTAATACTTGTGTGGTATAAGATAATATTTTTATACATATCATGTATTTTATTTGCTTCCAAGATTCTAAATTCATAATTAATTTGGAAAGTTGTAATTTCACAGCTAATACTTTTATTCTCTATCATATAATATTTTTTGGTGTATATATATATATATATATCAAATTAATCAAAAATTAATTAATGATTTGAAGTCATATATTATATCATATTATTTATCAAATATTGGGGGAAATACATATTATTAGGGGAAATACCCCCAATATTATTTATCATATATATATATATATATTAATTAAGGAAAATACCCCTAAATACACTAAAAGTTATAATAATATACAATAACTACATATTTTGTTATAATATATACCAAAACTACATATTTTGGTGATTGAGTCACTGATTTGACATGCCAACAATATTAACTATAACAGTTGCTGAAAATGATTGCATGAGAATTTTTATGTAAGACCAAAAATTGGGAATTTTCGTGTAAGCCTTAAATTTGAGATTTTTCAGGTAAGTCTAAATAATGAGAATTTTCTTGTAAGCCCTAAATATAAGAATTCTCGTGTAAGCCCTAAATTTGGGAATTCTCGTAAGCTCAAAAATTGGAAATTTTCTTATAAGTCTAAAAATTGGGAATTTTCGTTAAAACCCTAAATTTGGAAATTTTCGTGTAAGTCTAAAAATAAAAAAATTTCATATAAGCCCTAAATCTAGGAATTCTCGTGTAAGCCCAGAAATTGAGAATTTTCGTGTAAACCCTATATTTGAGAATTTTTGTGTAAGTCTTAAATTTGGGAAATTTCGTGTAAGCCTAAAAATTGGGAATTTCCGTGTATGAGTTTATTAGCAAAATGTGTAGTTTTGGCTATTTTTATAAGGATTTGTGTAGTAAAGAATATAATTATATTTCTTTGTGTAAAAGTGGATCTCTCTATATTTATTTGTGTAGTTTGGGTTGCTCCCCCGACACATTATCCTCAAACTTATTTATCACGTCAATTTCCGATATATTTTTTTATACATTGCAATGAAAAAAGAAATGAAATGAGACAACTTTTGAGGTTACATAACTAAATATTGATATTTTTAACTTAATTTGATTATTTTCACACAATGTTTAGTCAACAGGACAATAATTTTGTTTAGACAATAAATATGTAAACTTTAGCAAACTTTGCGAATTAAGGAATCTTATAAATTGACGTTAAATTTAATTATTAAGAATCGGTCTTGACACCCCGTTTTATTAATATACCTCCACCTACTAAATAGTAAATAAACTCGTCCTAATAATATTACCTTAATTACCAAGGACACCCTATATTCTATAATTTTCTCTTTATTAAAAAGGAGAAAAGACAGTTTTCACTGGACCCCCACCCCACCCACCAACCACAATTCCTAACCTTCTGTATTGTCAAACAACAAAATTTAAGAATGCATTAAAAATGCACCATTAAAGATTTCCTGAAATCCTAAATCTTTAGAATAATTCGAACTAAAAAAACCAAGATAAAATAGACGAAAGAGTTCCAAACTTTCATTCAATTTTCAATTTGTTGGGTAACTATTTGAGAAACAATTTTTAAAATGTTAATGGAACAAGTTTAGATTGTTTGACTCTTAGTGATCAAACGACGTTATCAATATAGTTGGTAGCGTGTTTGGTGGGATGAGAGGTTGTGAGTTGTGTGGCTTTTGTTGACGAATTAATGGGGGATGCGATCCATGTGGCCCACTTCTGGTTCAATGGTACATTGGTACTAAAAGGTTGGGGAACCAAATTTTGGGAGATTTTAATATATACATTGGTTTTCTACTACGGTGACAGTGTTGAGATATTTTTGTTTTTGTTTTGTTTTTACTGTAGTGAAAGTGTGTTGAGTTTTCTTAATTGGTTGAGCACTTGAGCTGACCATATATATTTTCATTGGGCCTTAATTGAATTCTTTTAATGTTATTATTTCTTTGTAGATCCATATAAAACCGTGGTAAGTTTCTGACCATTACTTAAAATTTTGAATGAATGAATCCTGAGAAATAAAGAAAAAAAAATTGTCCTATAATTTATTCAATATTTTGATTCCTTTAATCTATAAAATATTACTAAGTTTTAATTTATGAATTTAATATATTTTAAAAAATTAAGCATATACCATAATCCCTGCATGCATGAGATAATAGTAACGAACATAAATAATTAATTATGTTGTATAAAATCCAGAAATTCACCAACTATGCAGGAAAATGCCAATGATTTATTGATTAACTGAATGCAAAACAACCAAAAATTAACCGAGAAGATATTAAGCTAGCCCAAACATTTAGGGTTTTGTACTCTCACACATAACCTAATTATAATTATAATTCTCTCTCTAAATCTTAGAATTGATAATAAGTTTTTGATACATAGATCAAACAATATATCACGAATGATAGCCCTAATTTAAACTTATCCCAATGGATTTGAGCTGAATTTGGAATTGAAATCTAGCGTTGTACGTAGAAATCCTAATTTTTGTAGGGTTATACAACACCGCTATGTTTAAATTTTGTTTTTTTATTTGCTTCTAATTAAATAAAATGCATGTGGGATCAGGAGCGGAGCTACAGTGGGGCCAAGAGGGGTATTGGGCCCCCTGAAATTTTGAAAAAAAAGTGGGGGTATTTTTGTAAATTAATATTTTAATTAAAAAATAAATAAATTATAAGGCAGTAAGTTGGAGTTGATATATGTGGCAGTCCAAGAGGATTTTTCTAGAGAAATTGTCTATTGACTTGAAACGTGTTAAATCCTTAAAAGTCCCACGTTGACATATAATTCTTAAAAACAACAATTTTATTTTCTATCCTTTTAACCTTTGTAGCACCATTTTATGATTTGATCTTGTGAGATTTAATATTGGTCCACAATTTTAATTTACAAAATTAAAGATTGTTTTATCAAAACATGTTTGAATTATTGTGGAGTTTCGTCTTGAAAATGAAATTTATAAAATAATTTCATGAATTTTATAGTGAATATATATACTCCAATTTTATATCACATCACTTTGGATGAATAAAACTTCAAAATAATTTCTAATAAGCTAGATATGCAAATGCAGCAGCTAGCAATCAAATATTAGTTGATATTATATTTATTTTATATTCCTCCAAATATATATTTAAATTAGGTACAGAGCAAGTTATAATTTTCTATATGAAATACAAAATTCGAATTAGTGCTAGCTATTTGGAATTTCAAATCAAAATATATTATTTAAACACATAAACTCTAATCTATTTTCATTAATCTACATGTAAATTATGTAATGTGATTGTGGGTTAATCCGTGTAATGTAACATGATTTGTGAGACGGTCTCACATAATACTTACTCTTATTTTCTTTAAAGTAAATGGAGTTGGAGGACTTGCTCAGAAGATGGTTTCTACAAGAAAACACATTGTTTTTCCATTGGTTTACTTGTTAATCAAGTTGTCGTTGATAATACTGATTGCCACTGCCACTGTTGAAAGAATTTTTTCGGCAATGAAAATCATTAAAAGTTGTCTTCGTAATTGAATGGGAGATACACTATTGAATGATTGTTTAGTAGCATATATTGAAAAAGATGTGTTTACATTGATGTTTTAATGTTTTAGTTATCAATTTTTGAATATTTTCGTATTGAATTATGATCATGTGTTGGGCCCCCTGAGTCAAAATCCTGGCTCCGCCACTGTGTGGGATGACCATAGTACTTGTGAGTAGTCAAAAACCGGATATATTACTTGTTAGACCGGTCCTTATTTAGCTTAACCAAATATGACATCCTTAAGCCATTAGTTAGGGTTTGTACAAAAACCCTAACGAAGAAGCTGTTATTGGTTGATTCAATCCAATGCAACAACTGTACTCAACCAAATTTAAGAACTTGTACCAAAACATACCAAATTATCATGACAAATTATAAAGTTTATACAAATACTAAATAAAAAAGTTTATACAAAAACTAAATAAAGAAGAGAGCGTCTTCATTTGTCTCTTCATTAAACATTTGCCATACTTGCTCATTACTTCCTTCAACAATGATACTTCCCTTAGTACAACTTGATTTGTTGTGTCCAGTTTTTCTACATTTTCTGTTGGATAATATACGGTTAGGTGTTATTGAAAAGATCCACAATTACGGGGTTAAGTCGAGGCAAGAGTTAGACTCTTTCTCCGTAAGATGATATTGCCCCGTATCCAAGTGCTCACGGTTAACGGCAATCGTCCCCAAGATACAACGACTTTGAGCTTAAGGATTACAACACAACAGCCCAAAAGCTATCAGCGAACTTACTCGATACTTGAGACTTTCTTAATAATGACTATTGAAAAGAATGCTAATGCTTTTTGATTTCTGCGTGATTTTCTGAATGAAGAAATGAAATGGGGGGCCTGCCTCCTATTTGTAGAAGTAAGGAAATGCGTCTTTTCCCACAATAGATACCACCCTTGGACCCAAGAGGTGTGTTCACACTTCTTCACAAGTGTCAAACCATTTGGACCCAAGGGTCACACCACTTGGTCACACCCCTTCACACCTAGCTCAGGTCCGAACCTGGACCGGCCTGGTCCGACCCGACCTGACCCGACCAGTGGCCCGACCTGGTCAGGCGACCCGACTCGATCCGGTCTGGACCCAACCCGAGTGCAATGGTGTCACGTGCGGTTCGGATGGTGCGTGTGTGCTTAGCCAATTAGGTCAAAAAATGCACTAGGTTAGGTTCCACCATAAGGGAGCACACATGATTATCTCTTATACATGTGCTCCTATTAATAAAGTGAAACCTTTTCCACAAATTTTCCAATGTGGGACAACATTTATCTTTCTTCCATTTTTCTTCACAAGAAGAATCTAAGTTGCCAACTTTGTGTATTAATTTCTCATTCACCCGAACTTGAAAATTCGAAAGTAAATACACTACATTCATCTACACGGAACGTAGATTCTAATTTAGCAACTTATTTCCATTTATTTAAAATGGAATCAATATTAAAAATTGGTCAAAGATTGGTCAAAACCAACATTCTCTTCCAATTTCCAACATTTTCCACATCTTCGCTTACGCTTGCTTGATTCGGAGTCTAGTTGAGATGATCCCTTTGTTCTTACAATTTTTGGATCCTTGATTACATTGTTTTGATTTACAGATTATTATCTTTTATTGCTGGTAGGACTAGTTGTTTGTAGCTTCTCTATGGTAAGCAAGTTAGCTTTTGTGTTTTCAAGTTCAGACATCCCAATTTTGTAAAGTTCTTCACTCTCAGAGACAATATGCCACATATGATAAATTTTGGTATGCAGAGAGTCAAACTTCATTTTCCTCATTTGTTGGGTTGAAATACTTTCTAGAATGTGAGTTGCATTGCTCAAACTTTTATCTTTAGCCTATTTACTTTTGAGCATGACCTCGGGAATGACTTCATATTGATGGCTTTCATTGCACAAAATATGTGTTTGCATGGCTACCATTGTGCGCTAAACATTTCACATGTGCATGAGAAGAGATTATCAGACGTCCGTATAGTCACATATTGTTCTCTGCTTGATTCATCACCATACTCGACAATAACCATGTGCATGAGATTATCTTCCTATGTCATCCTTTGGAGTGAATCTGGGTTCCTCCTTAATCTCACAACATACCTGAAAGACCACATTCAGGAATTATTAAATAAAATAGAATTTTTAGCTCTACTAGGCATCAGACAATTATGTGTGTAATCAATATTCATTAACCTTAAAGAAAATGGGTAGAGATGATAATGAGGCAGGACGAGGTCGGGGGAGCAATTTCCATTCCCATCCCCGTATTCATAGAGAATCCCTGGCCCCATGAGAAAAGCGGGGAAAATTCCCTCACCCTCCCGCGGGGATTCCCCGCACCCTCTTGTTTTTTTATGTTGTTTTTTAATTTTTTTATCTAATTAATACATAAAAATAATTCATACAATTACATATAACTAAAATATCAACAGAAAACATAAAAATTGGCTCATAATCCAAATAAAAGATGAAAACACAATTTAATAAAACTAGCTAAAACATAAAAATAAATTATTCTAATACATTATCATTAATTTTCATCATTCTTCAATACTTCAATGCACTAAATTCTTCAATCTCCATATAGTTTATTTTTAAATTAATTTAAAAATATATTTATATATCTTTAAAATATATACATGTATATATTTATATTATACATTTAAAATTCTCAGGGTTCGTTGTGGGTAGACTTGCTCATTCAGTTTAAAAAATCACAAACCGATTGGTTTGAAACCGCCGGTTAACGGTTCCAGGAACCGTTGACCCAGTTTCGATTTGAACCGGAACCGGGAACCAGGGTTTTCCGATTCGGTTCCAGTTTTTATTTTTCCAAACCGCCGAACTAGCAGTTTAACCGGCGATTCCAACCGCCGGTTAAACCGTCAGTTTCCATATATATTTATTTTTTTTAAAAAAATTAATAGCGATTGCCACATGGACGGCCCAGATGAACCAGCCGTTGATCATCAACTAGCCGTTGGAACCGAATCGGCGGTTCGAACCATCGGTTCATGATGATTTTTTAAATCAACGGTCGTGATCACACGACCGTTAATGATCAATGGTGGTGTTGGGTCCCAAGTAGCCAGAGGTTCAGAGGGGGAGAGGGTGAATGAACCCCTATCGATTTTTCAAACTTTTCAAAACAACTAACTGATGAACAGGTTTCTGTTTCACTAGGAAGACAAAATCCTGTCTCGAGTCAGTAACCTGGCCCTAGGGTAATCAGGTTGCTGTCCTGGTTATTAGAATGTAACGCAGCGGAATAAACTTGATAGAGTTTCTGTTGAAAAACCAGTTTTCTTTTCAAGATATGATTTTATGAATTACGTTTTGACAGTATGCTTATGATATATGCAGCATGATAGATATGCAATAAAGATAAGCATGCATATAAGATAAGCAGTAAACACTTATGGCTTATAGTGGTTCGAAGGTGGTGTAATCCTTCTACGTCCACTCTACTCCTTCACTGAGGAGGAACTTCGTTATGGTCAATTTGATTTACAAGACTCGTCTCTACAAACCTCTTCCAAAATAAGTTATACCTATAGAATCCCAAATTCCTAGGCCTACACCCACACAGGGTTTACAAACTCCCACACAGGGACACATTCCCACACAGGGAAAGATTAGCCTACACAAGACTAATAAACTTAGCAAAGATATAATCCTATCAACTAAGTACACCAAATAAAACAACCTAGCACACACAACACTTTGGTTAAAAGAAAGTGTTTCTTCAACTGGTGTGAAGCAGTCTTGATCTCTGAAAACTCTATTGCTGTTGTAGACTGCTTCAAGAAGGTTGAGTGGCTGAACATGTGAAAGCTTTGAGAAGCTTTGGTAAGTATGTGAGTTTCCTCTCGACTCTGTTCAGCAAATTTCTTCAATCAGCCACACCTTCTATTTATAGATCTTGTGAGTTTTATCCGTTGAGAAGTATCCGTTGAAGAGGGATCTTTCTCCCATTTGAATTTAAGTTTTATCTCCAAGATCTTCTCTGTGGTCGCATTAAATGCATCTGAGATATTTCTGACATGAGCATTTAACGCGCCTACTATTTGCTCCTAGCCCTTTCTGACATTCCTGTTGACCTGTCCAGTCGGTATGGGCTCAAGACTGAAGGTTATGCAACGGTTACTTGATGAACGTTATCTTGTTTCTCTTCTTGCTGCATGCTCTTCCTGATACTAAGTGAGTAGCGCGTTTATCCTTTCCAAGGATCCGTTGGCTACTTCCTGTTTCTCTTTTGTAGACAGCAGTAGGTCATTCTTGCTTGCTGCTCAGGATGTGACTTCTTCCTGTTTCTAACTAGGATTCTGTTTCAGAACAGCTTCCTGTTCCTGAAACCTGTAGCCGGCTTCCTTATAGTTAGCTTCCTGTTTCCTGCCGGCTTCCTGATACTTGTCAGTTTCCTAGGTTCAGCATCCTGCAACTCTTCCACCTAGGTTCAGCATCCTGATATCTGTCAATTACTGACAACTTCCTATTTCCAGCTTCTTCCTTCTTTTCTTTCTGTGCAGCTTCTTGCTTTCTGAGCTTCTTCTTTTAGAACAGCTTTCTCACAACCTGCTGACTACTTCTTGCAGTATACTATCTCTTTTTTACTAAGGATACTCCTTCTAGCTTGCTGTTCCCTACAACATGCTGACCCTTAGAAGACTTATTCCTATTTCTTCTAAGGTTGGTTTTCCTTATTCATTGGAAAATCATTACATGATCTTTTCTTCAGTATCGATAAGCTTGTGATCATGTAGTGTGGAAACTAGGTATCAATACCTTAAGCAAATTGTTCTTTTCTTATTGTGTATATAATTTTGTCTTATCAAGATAACTACTGAAATATCCCAACAGGTGAAGATCAGCCGAACCGGAACCGACGGTTTGAACCTGCCGATCCATTTTTTTTTTGAATTTTCAATGAAATCTATAAATACCCCCATTTTATTTGTATTTTTCACACCAATCTTGATTCAATCTCTCTCTCAATTCTACTCTCTCAAGCTCACAAACACCATCTTTGATCAATTTCTAGCTTACTTTATTTTTTTGTTGTTCTTCAATTCATTTTTCAATCTCTCTCTAAAAAAAATGTCTTGAAGAGGTTTTTCATCCGCCGGTTCATTTCGTGGGAAGGGAAAAAATCTGATGCCAATGCCGCCACCACAATCTTTCCACGATGATGATGATCTTGATTATATTGACTCGTATCAATGTAATCAAGATGATTTGGAGGCGATGTTGAGCCCTAACATCTCCGTCGCCTTTGCCGAAGAAGAAGAGGTGCCGAGAGATATGCAAGAGAGTGGCAACACAACACGCACCACTACTTCTCGACAACCTTTTACCCTTCGAAGTGAGATTTTCTCCTTCCATTTTAAGAAGGAGAAAGTGCCGAATAACAACATCAACTATATTGTGATGTGCAACCATTGTTCGAAGATGTACAAGTTCAAGCATGGAGGAGGCTACGAGACATTCAACAACCATGAGATGAAAAAGCATCCCAACAAGGTGGGGCTCGATCGAGGGCAAATGCAACTCTGAGGATTTACCGGATCTTCTCAAGGTGGAGGTATGGATGATATAACTTTTAAATTTAGTCAATTAAATACTAGAAGAGACGTAGTTGAATTCATAGCCGAAAAACATCTTCCATTTAATTTTCCTTGTGATGATGCTTATGAAAAATTCACTAGTAAATATTTACAACCGGCAAATAGAAAAATTTCTAGAAACACCGTTACTAGGGATATATGAGAATATAAATTTAAATTAATTGAAGACTTAAAAAATTTAAAACAAAAAGTTTCTATATGTAGTGATTGTTGGAAGCATCCTTATAAAATACATAATTATATGGGTATTACTTGTCATTGAATAGATGATGTATGGAATGTTCAAAAACGTTTAATTGCATATATAGATTTTGATAAAACACATCCGGCACAACACATTGCACAAAAAATGCGACATATTTTAAATGATTACGGTATTTTAAGAAAAATATTTTCCATAGGATTTGATAATGCTAGTAATAATACGGCGACTTTACCTTACTTGATTGAATTTTGTTGACCTCCGACTGGAGGAAATTTTTTAATATTCGTTGCATGTGTCATTGCTTAAATTTATGTGTTCAAGATGGATTAGAATCATTAGATAGATATATTAAACCTATTAAAGATGCAATTTATGAAATTACTAACTCTACGATATATCATAAAAAATGGAGTAAGTCTTATGTGAGACCGTCTCACGAACTATGTTATGTGAGACGGGTCAACCCACAACCCACAATATATAATTCATATGTAAATTAATGAAAATGGGTTAGGATTTTGGGTAAAAAGGATCCGTCTCACGGAAACTATCCGTGAGACCGTCTTACACAAGTTTTTGTGTAAAAAATGGGCTAGATTTTGTAAGAGAAATGGTGTTGAAGTTAAAAAATTTATAATCGATGTTAAACATCGTTGGAATTCTACTTTTTATATGCTTCAAGATTCTTATAAATATAAACAAATGCTTTGTGAATTTTATTTAGAAAATTCACATGATAGAGTTATTTTATTTGAAAATTCATGGGATGCATGTCTTAATCTAATTTAACTTTTAAAATTTTTTGAAGAGGCCACTAGAGAATTAAGTGGTTGTTATTATCCTACTTCTCCTATAACTATAGATAATTGTTTTAAAATTGCTCTTATTTTAAATGAATATTCAACATGTGATATTTTAGATTCAACATGCTTAGTAATGAAAACAAAATGGTTAAAATATTTTCATGAAATACCCGTTATTTTTTTATGTGCTAAGTTATTAGATCCTAGGATTAGAGAAGATGGATTAGAAGAATTGCTAAATATATATTATAATGCATTGTTTCCAAATATGATATTAAATGATTATGATTTATGTGATTATATTCCTAACCCTAGTGAAGTTGTAAGTAGAACTAAGAAAAATTTATACGATTTGTTTAAAGAATATAAATAATTGTTAGGTGATTATAATAATGATATAAGTGATCAAAATGTAGGAAGTAGTAGTCAATATTCGACACAATCATCTACTCTTCAACCGGCTCCGACACTTAGTAAATTTTATAATTTTTATGATGTTAGAACACAAAAACAACCTAGAGATAGTAACCCTTATCAAGAATTAGATAATTATTTAGGTTCCATATTTGAACAAACTGTATTTGAAAATCCTATGTATTTATTCAAGTGGTGGTCAAGAAGGACCACCACTTATCCTATAATAACCACTATTGCTAAAGAAGTTTTTACAAGTCCCGTCTTAACCGTTGCGGTCGAACATGCTTTTTCCAAAAGAGGACACATGTTGAATCCAAGAATATCAAAGTTGATGAAAGAGAATGTACAAAACATTACTCTTCTTGAAGATTGGATGAGAGCAAGCAACCGTCAACAAGATCTCGATCTCTCGAACTTAGACTCCGATGGAGATGACACCTATGGATATGATTCAAACATGTCCTCCTCCATCGGAACCAATGAATGAAGGTAAGTTTCGCTAAGTTAGAGAACTACGTGAGCTTTGATTCCTTCGTTTGGATAAGGATATGTAGACAATTTCATTCTAAGTTTGGAAGTTACACTTTCAATCTTAAATGAAACTCAAGTTTTTTCAAATTTTTTCCTCTTCTTCAATTTATTTTATACAAAAATGAAAAGTTGTAATATTTTAAATTCAAGTCTTCAATATTGTAGTATGATTCAATGAATTATGATTGTAATATATTGAGTTGTAATATATGATTTTGAACATATATTGTACTTGTATTTCTAAATTTCTAATGTTTTATTGTAACTTTTTAATTGATTGTATTTTATTAATTTTCACTCATTTTTCTTTGTTAAAAGTCTTCAAAACTTTATATAAAAATTTAGACTAAAATTATGAAATATTACACATTGCATGCCAAAAAAAAACAAGAAAAAAAAGGTAAACCGAACCATCGATTCTAGTTTAACTAGTGGTTTCGAATCGGAACCAAAACCGACCCCCCCATAGTTTGGTTTTGGTTCGAGGTTCGTGAACCGTCGGTTCGGAATCGGGAACCGGTGGTTTCGAAATCATGAGCATGACTAGTTGTGGGGAATATGATCCCTTCCCCATCCCCGCGGGTACATTTCAAAGAATCCCTACCCCGTTCGAGGTGGATCAACACAGGATATGAAGAATCGCTAAAAATGGGTATGCGGTAATATTGTGTTGCAGACTTTTTAATAGTATTTACATGAGTCACCAACTATGCCATCAATTGATCGTTCATAAATTCATTGCGTAACTCAATCTTTCTAAGTCCTGTCACAATCTCGTTGAATTGCTTCACAAACTTATACAAATTGAGGTTGTTGTTGAGGAAACAATTCATGTAATAAAATAGAATCTTTAGCTCTACTAGACATCAGACAATTATGTGTGCATAATCCATTATTCATTAACCTTAAAGAAAACGGGCCTATTGTAATATTGTGTTGTAGACTATTCAATAGCATTTACATGAGTCACCAACTGTGGCACAGATTGATCATTCACAAATTCATGGCATAACTCTGTTTGTCTAAGTCGTGTCATGATCCTGTTGAATTACTTTACAAACTTATACAAATTGATGTCGTTCTTGAGAAACGATTTATGTAAACGTGAGTACTCTTACATATTAATGTGATTGTCATTCCAGCTAAGAAGATTCCTCGAAAGAATGTACATGTCCATCTCTCATTCTTGTACATCTATCCATGCATTTTTAGTCAACTATATTTATTTTTAAGTTCTAACTGTAAGACATCAAATTCATCATTCGTACTGATTTAACATGCATTTCCTAAAATCTCTCAAAATCTTTTCATCAACAGACACTGACTTGGAAATACGTATGACTTGTCTATGGTATTACCCTACTTAGGGCACTTTGGATTGCCTTATTACCATCCATTAAAATAGAAATTGGCTGTTTTTCGACCATTAAATGTATAAATACACGGAATATCTAGTGTATGCATCAATGGTTTCCTTAGATAACAATGCACATGCGAACACCATAGTGGTGTAATTTGTTTTAACCCCGAAAAACTCAACTAGCGGAAGTCTAAAACATTAGTCCTGTATGTGGAATCAATGACACTACATCTCCAAATTTTTAGTAGTTTACTCTAGAGCGGAAATCTTCCCAAAACAATCGGTTGAGTTTGTTTTCTGCATCCACAACATACTTGATATAAAGTCTTGGATCATTGTATATATAAGTGGTTAGGTAAGCAATTGTTGTCTCTGCGTCTGTGTTTAAACACCTAGTTTTCTCATGATCTGCACTTACGTATTGTACAGGTTCTTCATTGTGAAACCCACTCTTTGAAAACCACCGAGTGTGGAGTCCATTATTTGGCTGGTCCTTATTCCAACACTTTTCATTGTTTGAATCTTTAGACCATCAGTTATATCCCTATTTGATCTGAAGAAGTGGATATGCTTGTCATTAGAAACTCTATGAGTGTGCTCATGGTTGAATATAATTACTCATTAAACTCCGTCACTGCGTTCATATCGGATAATAAACAAGCCATGCATGAGCAATTGGTCAACAATCTAGGCTCTCATTTTCTCTTTATATTCTGGATATATATCACTACTCGTGTTCCCCGATGGCTGCATACCTATCGACGATGCATAATTTTTCCATCTTTTCTATCTAGGTCTAGGTTGCACTTGCTAACTCTGAATCCAAATTTTGTTGAATAAGCCTTATAAAAAGCCTTTGCCTTGGACACACTATCAAAGGCCATTCCAATAAGATCTTCTAATCTCCACTCAGACGCCTCTTTCCCAATTGTTCTAAGAAATAGTTCATCGTTACTCTCCTCTTGTACATTGTTTGAATCTGTATAGATTATGTTTTTTGAATCGAAATCCTCATTACTCAATTGATAAACCTAGGTTCCCTAGCATACCCATACAAATGACACATCAATTTACAACCGCACAACTAACATTAATTTTGAATAAATCTTGAACCAGCTAAACACCAATTTGTCCAAATATAATTCAATTATGTACGGACAAGAAATAATGAAAAGTTATATGCTCAACTTAAATTCCCTTTACGATAGTGGTTTAGCATAGAATAATTGAGTAATCGAAAACTTCACCCACTAATGGCACATTCCATCTTCGTGATTCTTATAACACATTTCTACTTCTTAATCTTTACTAAACTTGGTTAAATAACTAAGTATCTACTTGTTGGGATATTTTTGTTAGGTTTTGATGAGACAATGTATCTTTGAATAAGAAGTTAGAGTACCCATTTTCCACATTTTATAAGTGGATTTTAGCTTGATAAGTTTCTCTTTCTAAGTTATGATTTGTAAAGATGTAAAAATCAGAAAGATAGAGGATACTGATTTTAGCAGGATTCTGGATATCAAGAATTCTTGAAGACTAATTTTTAGCTAGGAAAGTCGGTAAGCTGAAGTGGAAACCAGGATCAGGAAGCTGGATCAGTAAGTAGCAAACAGATAGCAGTAAGAGAAATTGGAAGCTGACTGCAGGATTCTAGAATAGGAAGCTGTTTAGAATCAGGAAGCTATCGCAGGTCAGGAAGCTGACTGTAGGATTTTGGAATAGAAAATTGTTCAGGATCAGAAAGCAAACGCAGATCAGGAAGTTGACTGCAGGTTTTAGGAATAAGAAGTTGTTCTAAAACAGAAAACTAGCACAAAATAGAAAATAACTACTGCAACCTGAGCAGTAAGCAAGCTGTAAGTCTTTCTAACCTGAAACAACATACTGCCAGGTTACTGAATCGAGAGGTTACTGCATTCTCAGTAACCTGCTTACAGAAAAAGTTTTAAAATGAAAAATCAATAGAGGTTCATTCACCCCCCTCTGAACCTCTGACCACTTGGGATTAACAAGTGGTATCAGAGTGAGTTGGGTTAAAAGCTAACTTGTCTGGTAACCTACCCAGATCCACTCATTTCTACTGCATAAACCGTTTTTCTTTTCAAGACCAAAACATATCGTTTTAGCATAAGCATGAATTTCTCACATCATAAACTCCCAATGTTTTTCATAGATAAGTATGATGACTGGAGAATATGCATGGAGACACACCTGTCAACCATGCACGACAAAATGTGGTTTGTAATAACTGAAGGGCCACCAGTTATATACAAACCAAACCCTATTTTTGTAATACAACATCACGAGCGAGAGCGTGCTGAGGCCACTGAAGGAGCAGTAGCTAGAGAGCTTGAAGGCGCAACAATCATCGATGAAGATATCGAAAGGGTTCCAGGACCTGTCCCACGTATAGCAGCACCAGTACAAAGAAGAGTTGCTCCACCATAAGAATACATTGTTAAGGAGAGACATGGATACACTCCTGAAGAAAAGAAATGAGCCAACCTTAACAATGTGGCCAAAATGCCTTATTTCTCATGCTGAATAAAGGAACATTCAGCAAAGTAAAGAGTTGCAAGACAGCTAAAGAAATTTGGGAAAAACTAGGGTTGATATGTGGGGGCAATGAACTTGTCAGAGACAATAGGGTTTCAAAAGCTACACAACTGTATGAGTAGTTCACTATGAAACCTGAAGAAATCCTAGAAGAGTTTGATCAAAGATTCACAACTATCATCAGTGAGCTTGAATCTCTTGGAAAAACTTACACCCAAAAAGAGAAAAATACAAAGATGCTGAGAGCTTTATCCTTGGAATGGCAAAGCAAGGAAACCGCAATGAGAGTCTCACTAGACCATAGCGCGATGAGTACATTTGATCTATTCTCAGACCTCAAAGCATTTGAATTCGATATTGAACGAATGAGAAAAGAGGCTGAAAGATCAAGTTCCAAAGTCATAACACTTACTTCAAGGACACATGATATTTCTACTGCAAGCAACAATAAGCTAAAGCACAAGCAGAAAGAAGTGCTTGCTGAGGATGCTGAGGAAGAGATAACACTCTTATTGAAGAAGTTCAAGAGGTTCTTGAAGTTCGATCATAAAGGAAATGACTTCAAGAAGAAGCCTCAGACATCAGAAAGAAGTCCCTAGGTAAGACCTGTTAGGATGTATACTATAAGCCTAGCTTTTTGTATGAACATCGTTTATGGAATGAGAATCACATTGGTCATATGTTTGCATTTTATATTTGTTATATATGTTTATGCAATGTCCAATTAATTTATATTATAGATAACTTGGTGTGTGGTGCCACACAGAAGATCATATTATCAGTTTCTTATAAATTATAAATTGTAGCTCACAACCAAGATGGATTTGGACAAATCATCAGAATGGTTGTAGTGTAATTTGGTATTAGTCTGTCTTGACTATAAAACTACACTAGTACACTTTGTGTGTATTGAGCAGGACCATTTGAGGTTGTTCGTTTTATACTGACTATATAATAGAACAAGACCTCTGTTATTATGGATGTACATCTTCTTAATCCCTATATAATAACGGGCACGTATGCTCAGTGTTTATTTCTTTAGTTTGCCAATGGGTGAGATTTATTCATAAATCAATAAACTCGGTGAGTTGGGAGATATCATTGTTTATATGGTGTTCTGTTGATTATAGAAGTAATCTGTATCCTAAATATTTAGGATGATAATGTCCCCTTGAGGAGCTCATAAGGATTATCATGTAAACCCTGCAGGTGGATTTAATCCGACATGATAATAAGGATGAGTGGTACTACTCTTGGAATTAGATGTAAATTAATTAAGTTGTCAGTAACTTATTTAATTTACGGACATTCGATATCTTAAACACGGGGAAATAAATGTACACATAATAAGAAGGAGCCCATATTAAATATGGGATTGGGACGGTAGTTCAATAATAATTCTCTAGTGGACTGAATTATTATTGATGGGCTTAAGTTATGTGTTCGGGCCGAACACAGGATACTTAAGCCCATCAGGAGGCCCAACCCAATTCCTCCTCTAGGTCCCTGGTGTAGCCTATATATAGCTCTTTTAATCAGCGTCTCCCTCAAGTTTTCTCACGCTCAATCTCACACAAAAACACACAGAACCGTGAGGCTAGAGAGAGAGAGATGAGATCGCAGTTTTTCTTGGAAGATCGTCGCCCACATGATGTCCGAGGAAAGGGCTAGGAATACATCAGAAGATCAAGAGGTCTACGAGGGTATGATTTTTCTTTCCACTGCGTACTTTTATGGATCCTGATTCTGATAGCATAAAGCCGGCGATCCGTCGGTTCCAACAAGACCTACCTCACAAAATAACACAGGTTCCTCTGACTTGTGTTGTAACTGCAGGAAACCAGGAAACTTTACTAGAAACTGCCCCTACCCTCAAGTACATAAGTATACTGAGGATGAAAGGGTGTAGAGGAGAGAAAGGAGGAGGGATGACAAGCAAAAGCTCAGGGCTCTTCTAAGTGAAGCTAAAGCTCAAAAGGTAGCAAAAAGCTCCAAAGAAGAAGCCAAAGACGATTGCTCATCCGAAAGCGATTTTGACAGCTCTATCTCTGATGAGGAAGCACTGCTATGCCTCATAGCCAAGAATTGTGAAATAGAAGAAGATGATGAGGTAATTTCATAATCTCTTGATGTTTCAAGTTCTGAGAAGCTAAACATGATTCAGTCTTTTAGACAAATCATTAGTGACTTTGAGCAGATAAATTCAGCTTATGAAGAACTAAAAGAGAAAAATCTACAGCTCAAGAGTGAGCATACTGTACTGAAGGAACATGTTACTAACCTGGAATACTACAGTACAGAATGCAACAACTTCGGAGCTAAGGTCTCTAAGTTCAAGCTGCTAGTCACTAAGCTAGAAGTTGAGAAAGCTAGCTTGCAAAACACGATTGATGTGTATAGCAAATCAGCAAGAAAAACACATGAATGTATCCTAGAGACCTAAAATGCCTATGCAGGAAATGAGATAGGATACTGTGCAGGAAGCTCTCAAAAACTAGGTAGCATATCTAAGGCTGGAAAGTTAGTTCAAGCCAGAGTCTCTTACACTCAAGAACTACTTCCAATTAATGGAAGCTTGAACAAAACTAGTACACTGGATAAGAGAAAGAAGCCCTTGTTGCAGAAAGAAGACAGTAAGACTACACATAAACTTAGAAAACAACATAATCAGTATACTGCAAGTAAGAGAAGAAAACAGCAATCTTCCAGGTTACAACAAAACCACTACCCCTCTATACCAAGACATACATGTCTAAATTCCAAAGAGTTTATGCTCAGGAAAGATATAAGAAAATACCTTCCTCAAACAAGAAGAGTAACACTTGGAAACCTCCAACACACACACACCACAAACAGTATCCTGACAATGGTACTTACAGGAAGAGAACCACCAAAGCTTATGGTAAACCAATTATCATCAAACAGGTGTGGGTCCCAAAGAGGACTAACCCCCCAGGACCCATACTTGTATGGGTACCTAAATCTACCTGATTTACTTGCATGAACAGTTACTAGGAAGCAACAGTGATGTATGGTATATTGACAGTGGCTGCTCCAGACATATGATTGACAACAAAACAGGATTAAGAGACTTTCAACCATGCAAATGACCTAAAGTTGTCTTTGGAGATGACTCCAAAGGAAGCACCAAAGGCATAGAAAGCTTGATCAGAGACAATGCAAGTATCAGTGATGTATCATATGTTAAAGGGCTAAAGTATAACCTCTTAAGTATCAGTCAATTCTGTGACAAAAGATGTTCAATGGAGTTCAACCTCAAGAGGTGTCTGATAAGAGACAACAAAACAAATGAGGTGAAGCTTACTGGAACCAGGAGAGATAACATCTATCTTGCTGATTAGAGTTCAACAGTGTAGTCAAGATGTTTTATTGCTAAGAACATCCTTGAACTAAGTTGGTTATGGCACAAGAGGATGAGTTACCTAAACTTCAAGACAATCAACAAGCTAGCAAGAAATAATCTGGTGAGAGGTCAACCTGATGTTGCTTACAAGAAGAGAATGTTTGTAGAGCCTGTTAGAAAGACAAACAAGTAAGAAGCTCATTCAAGGACAAAGTACAGAGATCATCTCACAGGATTCTGGATCTTCTACATATGGATCTCTTTGGTCCAGTGGAGCCTATTAGTATAAGTGGGAATAAGTATTTCCTAGTGATTGTGGATGATTACTCTAGATTTACTTGGACCATTTTCCTGGCCAAGAAATCAGAAACTCAAAACAGGCTGCCAGAATTCATGAAGAGAGTGCAGAATGAGAAGAGCCTAAGTTTAGTGAAGATAAGATCTGACAGAAGAACTGAGTTCACAAACAAGTTCATAGAGAAGTATTGTTCATAGAATGAAATCTATCATGAGTATTCTGTAGCAAGGACTCTCCAACAAAAGAAGTTGGAAGGACTATAATAGCTGATGCTGGAATACCTAAGAGATTTTGGGCTGAAGCAACCAGCACAACATGCTATACTCAGAACAGATGTCTGGTCAACAAGGATCATGATAAGACTCTTTATAAAGTTTGGCAAAAAGTTAAGCCAAATGTTTCATAGCTGCATATCTTTGGTTGCAGATGCTACATTCTGAACAATGGAAAGGAGCACCTGAAGACCTTTGATGAAAAATCTGATAAATGGGTGTTTCTAGGATACTTCTCAGTAAGCAAGACATTCAGGATCTTTAACAAGAGAAGCCTGATTGTTGAAGAATCAATACATGTGGTGTTTGATAAACCACATTGTGATACTGCTGAGTTGGACAAGCTGAAGGAAGATGTATCTAAGATAAAGATCAGGGATCAAGCAGTAAAATACATTGATGGAGTTCCAGTACCTATTGAAGTGGTTACTAAAGACAATACACAGGTTACTGCATCTGGGAATGCAGTGGCGCAAGGTGCTGAACAACAAACAGTCAGGATGCTGCAGTCCAACAGTAACCGTAGTCAGGATACTGAAGATCAACAGGTTACTGTCCAACAACCAGCTTACAATTTTGAGCCTGATAAGACTTGGCTCAAGGATCACCCAAAAGAACTTGTGATTGGAGATATCAATGAAGGTGTTAGAACAAGAAGATCAAGACCTCAAGAATCACTATTCATATACTTTATATCATAGGTTGAACCCAATAGTGTGGAGGAAGCTCTTGAAGACAGTAACTGGATTCAGGCCATGCAGGAAGAGCTGAATGGATTTGAGAGGAACCATGTATGGAGACTGGTTCCAAGGTCTGATCACTAAGGAGTTATTAGAACTAAGTTGGTGTTCAAGAACAAGTTAGATGAATCTGGTGTTGTGGTCAGAAATAAAGCAAGGTTAGTGGCTAAAGGATACTGCCAGGAAGAAGACATAGATTTTGATGAGACCTTTGCCCCAATTGCTAGGCTTGAAGCCATAAGGATATTTCTGGCTTATACTGCTCACAAGAACTTCAATGTTTATCAGATGGATGTGAAGAGTGCATTCCTGAATGGATTACTGTCTGAAGAAGTGTATGCGGATCAGTCACCAGGTTTTGAAGAACAAACAGAAGATAAGGTATTCAGATTAGAGAAAGCTTTATATGGATTGAAGCAAGCTCCTAGAGCTTTGTATGATACACTATCCCTGTATTTCTTGGAAAATAGATTTCAGAAAATGACAGTGGACAAGACTCTTTTCAGGATACAGGATGGAGAAAGTATACTGTTTGTTTGGATTTATGTGGATGACATTATCTTTGGATCCACTAATAAGGATTTATGTGAAAAGTTCTCATCCCTCATGTAGAAGAAGTTTGAGATGAGCATGATGGGAGAACTGTGCTTCTTCCTTGGTCTACAAGTGAAACAGCTAGAACATGGGATTTTCATAAATCAAGCTAAGTACACCAGGGAACTGATCAAGATGTTTGGAATGGAGAATGGATCCTCAGTAAGTATACCAATGATTACATCTATCAGTCTGGATAAGGATGAAAGTGGAAAGGATGTGGAGATAACCAAGTATAGAAGGCTTATTGGATCCTTACTGTATCTCACAACAAGCAGACCAGATATAGTGTTTACAGTTGGAGTATGTGCAAGATTCCAAACAGCACCAAATGAGTCACATCTTGTAGTAGTGAAAAAGACTATCAAGTACCTGAAGGGCACTCAAGATATTAGCTTATGGTATCCAAAGAAATGAGGATTCAATCTCAAAGGATACTCAGATTTTGATTTTGCAGGATGCAAAATTGACAGGAAGAGTACTAGTTGTACTTGTCAGTTCTTAGGACATAAACTTGTTTCTTGGTTTTGCAGGAAGTAAACATCCATTGTAACATTAACCGCAGAAGTTGAATATGTAGCTGCAGGAAGCTGTTGTGCACAGATTTTGTGGATATAACAACAATTAAAGGATTATGGGATAATAGAAAAAGAGACTCTCATTCTGTGTGACAACATAAGTGTAATTGCCATTACACACAATCTTGTCTTCCACTCAAGAAAAAAACATATTGATGTAAGACATCATTTCATAAGAGATCATGTGGAAAAGAAGAACATTGTACTTGAGAAAGTACATACTGACATGCAGCTTGTTGACATATTCACAAAACCTCTATGTGAATCAAGGTTTTCTATGTTAAGAACTGAGCTTGGGATTATCAAGCTTTGATGAGTAAGAATTTAAAAGTTCCTTAAGTAAGTGGGAACTTATGTAGTATTTTTATTTTCATGCATTCAGTATACTGGAATAGGATACAACATTTTATCAAAATATGATTCTCTAACAGTATTCAGTTTCAGGATACAACGAGTTGAGAACAGGTTACTACAATGGGTAACTACAACAGGTAACTTCAACAGGTTGCAGCGGGTAGTAAACAACATTTATTAGGAACAACATTGAAGATGCCTGCAACCTCGTATTAGAAACAGTAACCTGATCGTAATCATTTCTGAAGATAAATTAGCATGTGTATTAAATGCAAAACCGTTGTTTTAGAGTAGTTGAAAAAGGTGTAGTTCAACTTCTGACACGATCTTTAGTAAATTACAGATTTGCCCCTCTGCTATTTAATCTCAACCATTGGATCTTAAGTTTTCAATTGGATATTTGATATTTTTGGGACTTGGATTCAAATATAAATCGATCAAATCCCTCGTCTTCCTCTTTACGCTTACACTGTTATCTCTCTCGAAATTTTCTAACTCTCTGCAAATCAAGTTTTTTTTTCTCTCTCTCTACTTTCAAGCTTTCAGATCATCAATGGATGCTCAAGTTCTAAGGAAGACCAAGGTTTTGAATGGAAGGTTGGTTAACATGCAAGTGTTACTTGGTGACAAGTCACCATACGAGGACAAGGATTTTATTTCGGATGGAGATGATGAGGAGATCCACACCCTGACCGCCGTAGACATTGCCAAGACCTTTGGCATTTCCAATGAAGACATGGAGTATTCTGACCTGGAGGAGTATAGGTCAGAATATTTGGAGGACAACTGGAACCTGTTTAAGCTGGATTCCATGAAGGAGAGCGCCACCAGCAACTTTAACAAGAAGAAACTCAAACCTGAATATGAGTTTCTTCATGACATCCTCATCTATACTATTGAGGGCAGGTGCGGTAGTTTTGACAAGTGCACTAACCTCAGGATGAGGATGATGACTGCTATTATTCGGGATAAAGCAGTCAACTGGGCGTAATTCCTCTTTTAGAGGATTTGGGAGGAAGCCACCAAACCCATGATCAGGAAAGGGTTTGGGATAGTTATCTCCTCTCTATTGTGTGTCAAATATATTGACCTGGAGAGGAGGGTACCTTATGCTCCTGGATGGTACTTGGGAGTGAAAAAGGGCTTCTCCAAGGGAGAGAAGAAGGAGAAGAAGCCCAAGAGAAAACCTGCTGCAAAGCTATAGGTTACTAACACCGACTCTGATGATTCTGGTAATGATGATGATAAGCCAAAAAGAAATCCAATAAAGGTGAAGGCTCCTTAAAAGAAGCAGAAAAAGGTGAAGAAGATTGCTCAGGTAGCTTCCCCTCCAATTGTTGTTGTGAAGGTTCCTGAGGTACCCCTTGATGTCTCTGATTCTGCTGAAGCTGTTGAGAAAACCCAAGCTGCAGAATAGGTTCCTAGTGATGAGGAACAGGATGTTGAGCAGACAGCGGGATAGGTTGCTGCTCTAGATGCACAGGTTGCTGATCAACCTGATAAAGAAGTTTCTGAGCAGATTACTGCTCCTATAGTTAAAGAGAAGAAACCTGAGAAGAAGAGAAAGAGGTTAGTTAAGGGCAAGGGAGACCTTGCGAAGAAGCCTGAGGCCGAGACCCAACCAATGTGGCCAGGACTAAAGAAAGAGCAGAGAGTGATTGATACTCTCAATAGAGTTGAAAGCTCCATAGAACCCATTAGTGTAGAGGATGCTGAAAGGGCCATGGTCGAAACTGGTAAAGCTATCTAGAGAAGATTCGCAACCATATACGAGACTTGGAAGTGGTCGAGGCTAGGCCCAGGAATAGAGCTAATCCAATGGGAGGAATGGCTGGATGTGGATGAGATCATCCTAACATGGATAACCAACTTTGTGGAAGATCCTGATAAACTCCCCAGTGGGCTTCTACCTTTCTTCAGTGAGGACTTTATTGAGTTGAATGTTGAGCCTATTATTGCTAAGATCTATGAGAGGCAGGAGAAGCTGAATGCTCACTGAACGACTAAGTGTGAGATGATGGTGAGAGAGCAGTCGATGAAGGCTGGGGAAGACAACACACTGATGAACCCCGACACCGAGACTGTTAGGACCTCATTAGAATTGGAGTTGATGAGAACTCAATTAGCTACCTCTACACTAAAGAAAGCTAATAAGAGAATGTTGCAGATGGGGATAGAGGGAAGCAAAGCTCAATCCACTCAACCCCTAAGAATTTTGCAAAAAGGAGAATGGAGCTCAAGAGCTGTTGAAGCACACGATTCTTCAACCTTTACAGGTATATTAGTTTTTTCTCCTATTACAAACCTGGATGTGATGAAAGAACAATTGTTTGATTACTCTAACTCCCTCGTTTATCATGTTGTACCATCTGAGGGGAACATCACCAATCATTCATGCAGTGGTGACAGACATCACAAAGGAGTATGCCGATGAAACATCCGATAAGGAGGTTGCAGAGGTGGGACTCCCTGTACCGGTAGAAGTTGCAGTACAAAAATCTAATGAAGTAAGTTCAACACAGGTTGTAGTTGAGAAACCTAATGGAACTCTTGAGCTTCTGCTACGAAGCTTGCAGAAGTGAGCCAGGATGCTAGTGCTGTTGTTGAACCAGTTACTGAAGCTGAAGTTACTGAAACATTCCAGGAACCTGCTGCTACTAAGGTTCCTATTGAGAAAGAACCTGTTGAGCAGGTTACTGAAGTACTTGATAAAGCAACTGTTGAGCCTGTACAGGTTGCTGAGGGTAGTCAGGTTCCTGTTACAGAAGATGAGGAGGTTGCTGATCCTGAGAAGGCTGTTGAGACAACCTCTCCGATGAAGACCTCCGGTGTGGATGCTGTTGAGACAACTTCGGTGGAGGATATAGAAGGGAAAAGATATAAGAATATTATGCCTACTAGAGATAAAGAAATTGTTGCTACTGTCCCTACTCTAAATCCTGATGATAGTGATGACTCATCAAGCTCCAATGATGATGAACCAAAGAATTCTCCTCCATATAGAGAGCCTGGCAAAGTTAAAATGACTGCAGAGGAGATAAACAAATATTAGGCTGAACAAAAAGTAAAGAAAAAGCAACAAGCCGATGAAGAGGCAAGTCAAGCCCTAGTCCTCTATACTCAAGAGGAAACTGGACAGGTGGTTGAGGTTGAGACTCCTACTGACTTGCAAGAGCTATCTCTTCAAGGTATTATGAATGTTGTTCAAAACCTGATGAGAGCCATCGAAATACATGAGATGAATCTGGCTACAGGTATTCAAACAAGAGAAAGTGCTCACTCATCATCTATGAAAGAACTGAGGAAAGAGTTATCTGAACTCTCTTCCAAGATACAAAATAGGATGAATAAGGAATTCAACGCATAATACCAGAGCAGGAGGAGGTTTGAGCGAGAACAGCAAGCAACATCTGATGCTCGTGATGTAACTCTCAAGATATTAAAACCTCAGTGGATGAGGTGA